>JAPSGF010000007.1:3771139-3955487 GCA_035772895.1 Perdix hodgsoniae
GGGGGGAAGGAATCCTCTTAGAACCATGTAGCATTTCTCCAACACTGTTTCCAATAAAACTAATGTTAGAACTACCACTAGATTTAAAATTAACATGACAATATCACTAGATTTTTCAGCTGTGCTGTTCAGACGTGAGATTTTGGCTTCTGTAACTTCTATTAAGCCACAGCAATGAAAATTTAAGATTTTTTAATTCATAGAGGTATATAAGTGAGAGGACACTCTGAAATCAACTTTACTAGCAATTCAAGATACTGTGATAAGGATAAGAATAGACAGCATTTCTGCAGATGCTCTTAAATTCTCATCTGCCTTCTGTCTTGTACGATGTGGTATAAAGTACGTAACTGCCATTAAGCTTACTCAATCCCCAAAATTATGTATTAGTTTTACAGTTGCAGTTTCATGCTAATATTGCCAAATATACTTCTTCTGTCTGCCAAATAGGAAAGTGGTCACTTAAAAACACAAGGTTGAAACTTTTGTCAACCTACTGTAATGACTGCTTTGCCCCCAGATGGCAGAAACTCCTGTTAACTGCTACAATTTGCATGACTTAAAAGGACAAGCGAGATAGCTCCCCTCTTATGATCTTACTCAGTCTAGTTCCTTGCAAGAGACAAAAGGGTTAGTTTGCTTCCCCCTCAAAATGGCTGCTTTCCAAGCTGTCTTTACACTTCTGATCTTATTCCACGTCCAGATAGTTCCAGCCCCACCTTTCCATGTGTGTGGAGGGAAAGTCTCTCCTCTCTGACTACAGATTTCCCATTACTGGCATACCCTGTCATTTCCAAAACCTCTCAGCATGAACTGGATGGAATAGATATCTTTTTTCTGCCTTACAGTCTAGTAAATGGGGTGAGGGAAAGGGGATTAAGACAGTACTGGATAAAGCAGATATGAATTCAACCATTCAATTCCAGTCAGAAATATTTTCACCTTCATTTTTTTTATACAAAGTATTCACATACATCCCTTCAAAATCTGAAACCCCAATCCCAATTTGTTTAAAGTTTAGTTTAGGGAGTGGAAACTAATTGCACTTAAAGGCCAAGTCCTACAGTTCCAACTTAAATCCTCACTTCAGCAGTATTTAAAGAATTCTGGATGGGGAGGGCAGAGATTTAGTTTTGATGGCTGAGGAAAGCAGAAACCAGGCTTGCATACATAAGATTTTCAGACCAAGAATAAATCAGTAAGGGTAAAATGAAAGTAAAGGATGTTGTTAAATGGTATTTATTCTCAGTTTTCCTTGGAACACAGGCCTAAGTTCAGGAAAGAATTCAAACAGCCTGAATAAAATTCAGTGAGCCCACTGAACTTGGTGGTTTACTCACAAGCCATGAAGTTCTGCACAGTGCCTATGGAAATGTTTGAGCTACAGTGATGTGCACTGTCTAAAAACTGGGTCAAAAGGAAAACACAGGAACAGCTGTCATCAGATTTGAACATTTCTAGAAGTCCAGCTTAGAACCATTAATACCTATAAACTGAACTATGTTACCGGCAACATTATCCTACAGTTTCTACAGAGCTCAGTAGAAGTGTTGTCCTAGTCAGTACCAGCATTGTTTGTAGAAGCAGTAAGAGGAACTTCAGTCAGTCATAGGGTCAAATCCTAACCTACAAATATGATGATTCAGTACTAAGTGAAAACCGTTTTCGACTACACTATTCAGGACTTTAAAACTAACAGCCTGAGCAAAGCAGGCAAAATTAAAAATAAAAATAGTAATAATCCAAAAAACAACAAACAAACAATAACCAAAAGGTCAGTAAGCACTGGAAGGCCATCCACTAACTAGTCAATTTGCCTTTGCCTGCTCATCATTGTCTCCTACACACACAGCTTTCTGCTGCTGCTAAAGAGGCAGCTGGAGTACTTGGAGCAGCAGCCACTATTGATAATCCTTCTCCAGGTTTCTCTCCATGCCACATCTCCTTCTTTCCATACACTGCCCTTTCCCTCTCCCCACAGTAGTGGCTGCAGAGGCAGTTTTTCGCCCTCTGTGACTCCTCAGAAGGCTGGGAAGCACTGCAGGTGAGCAGGAGCTGATGGGAGAGAACATTTCTAGCAAGGAGTAGGAGTAGACTTGTGCAGCTGCAGAAAGGGATTGATATGAGCGAGTGGGTGAGCTGCATGATGACTGTACCACATTCACAGCAGTGAGGGAAAAGAGGAGGCTCAGGAGACAGGATTGGAGAGAAGGCAAAGCACTTGTACTAAGCACTCTCCAACACTCCCCCTCTGCCCTTCACAATTGCCCACCCTGAGAATTGCATGAAGTCCATGTGAAGCCCTGCTGGCCGCTGCTCACACCTCAGCCTCACAGACCTTGCCCAGTGCCAGCCCTGTAATGCAGAAACCTACCCAACAGGACAGCAGTTTCCATTTCAACATTTATTCTTCTGATAACAGTGCTTTTCAGCAGATCGTGAACTGTAGTTTAGATGAGATGTAAAGCTTTCACAAACAACATGCAAGGCCTTTCAGCACCACCTGTTCAGTTGGTCAATGAAAATAAAAATGAAAATACACTGCAATCACATGCTGCTAGACAATGACAACCTTCCCGTGCAGTGACCCATGATAAGATGATTGTGACCCCACTCTCTGCTCACCAGCTATAAGAGATCACCTACTGACTGAATAAGGTGTCATTTCAGCAACAGAAAAGGCAGAGGGCTACTAAATAAATGAACAAACTACTCCTCTCCACCCAAAGAAACCCATCCTCTGATAAGCTCCTGAGCAGTTTTCCCAGTTAATCTGGATGAGAAGCAGGAAGGAGACAGCTGTACTTCCCAAGTAAATGGACAGCTCACAGGATTGAGAATTCAGATGTGTTTTAATTCTTCCCCTGCTATTCCCTTCTCAATTCCTTACTGCCCTTTCTCTGAAGCGCTGCTAGATTTTCTACCGTATGGAATACTTGTTCTTTTTATTGCTAGCCATGTCAAAGCCAGGAGCTGATGTCTATAGTCTGCTTGCATTCACTCATTACATCAGTCACACCTTATGAGAGGTAAGCACTATGACATTCAGAGTGGCACTGTCCTAACTTTACAGACCGCAGGTTGGAGACCCAAGACACAGTCTTTCCAACTGGAAAAATTCATCGGTAGTATGGCATGATAGAAAACCATGTCACTCAGTAGCAAAATGAGTATGTAAAACAGTGTCCATTTTTCCCCTTCCATCTCCCATAACTCACCATCAAATTGCTGCTGAGATATTGCATTAATTCATAAGAAACTTGCTTTACACAATGGTGGCACAGCTGCATGACTAACTTCACATTAATAACATGGAAATATGAAAGAATGCTTTTAAAAGCATGTTCAGAAAGATCTTACGAACTAACAATGAAGAAGAAATAAAGGAAGAATAGAAGATATTTAAGGCTAGCAAGGAGAAGCTCACTCAAATCTGTGTTTTAATTTTTCACTGACAGTGTTAGGGATTATTTAAAACAGCAGAAAATTGAACTTGATTAATTAACATAAATACAGCTGTGAAATATTCTGAGTGGAAATACAGGCTTTTCTTGCTAAATGTTGTGACGTTCTGACGGATTAAGTTCTGCTACTCAGCCTGGAAAAGGATTTCTTAGGACAACTCAATAGGGTTTCTCTTGTACAGTCAAGCTAATGGCTAAGACCCTTAGATGGAGTCTTTGGCATCGGTCCAGTTACACTGATTTCATCTATTGCCAACTCTGAAAAGTGGACATGAACTCAGAAGTCATACTACCAGTCATCCAAACCCATAAATATTAATCATTCTAATTCACAAAACTATAATCACAGGGCTGGATGTTAAAGGAATCTTCCTTTCTGATTTAAAATCTACAGATAAAAGCGTAGCTACAGTATCAACTCAACTGCACTGCAAACATCAACTGTGTTTACATATGCAATATGTAAGAAAAATAAATGAAGAAATATTTTGTTATTAAACGAATCACCTAACTCAAAAAATACAGTTTTTCTTTTTCCAGTAAGAACTTCCAAGTTGTTTATTGTTCTGCATTTTCTATTTATCAAAACGTAAGTTCCTAAATAACCTTTTGAAAATGCTTCATGCCGTTCTGTACACCATTTCATTCACTTACGGGAATAAGTCTGCAATTGAAAGCTCGCTTTGAAACTGCAGTGTAGCCAGTGCTTAAAAAAAATAAAATCTGCAACACTGATACTTTGATTATGTTGTGTCTGTATTGATGCACCACTGGAAAAGCAGCCATCTCCTTAATTATCACTAACCAAATATTTTCTTATCGACCCTCCTTTAAAGGAAATGTACGTATTTTGTTTAGAAGCTTCCATCCAGTAAAATATGAACTAGCATGTTAGGCCACAACTTATTTTTTCTGCATATGTTTGTTCAGAAAATATAAATATCATAAATAGACAGAAGATATAAAAATCATTCATGCAACCGCTGAATACTCTGCAGAAAAATGGAACTGGAATTTTGCACATTTATCTTACCCATTCCAATACAATAGATGCTATCATGATTTCAAGCTTTGTGCTTGTTTATCATTAGTGTTTCCACTGTAACCATGGCACCAGGATATAGCACAGGTTTAACAGTGAGAAAAATACCCAGTATTTTCCTGAAAAACTCATCTTTTACAAAACGCATGAGCACATGAACACAATGGCAAAATAAACGAAAAGAGAAAAGAAAAAGAAAAAAAAAAACACAAGGTAGGCAAGCAGGCAAAACAGAGGAATTATTTCTTTTCAGAGGGAAAAAGAAAGAGCTAAAACATTATTTCTGTGCAAGTCCTTTTTTCATCTTGGACTTCTGACAAGAGTCTAGAAATATGTAACAGCATAAGTCATAACCTTGGGCCTAGTGCAGATAAAACAAATACTGAAATTTCCTTACAGAAATGCATGCAGTTTTATGCAAAATTCAGTGCATTAAAGCAATTAGTATATTGGCAAGAGCTGCTCTCAAAATATGAGCATTTTCTCAGAGCTATTTTAACAGTGACAGTCCAATCCTGCAAGATCTGTTGCATCATTCTGAAGGTAAAAAGGGGTGGGAATGCAATCAATTGCATCGAACAGACTCAATAGACTCAACAAGTACATGGTACCCATTCCAACTTTTAGGACTCCTTAAAGGGAAACACTTGGAATGGCGTAAAAATATTTTATATTCTCCAACAATGTTTATAGCTTAATATTGGTATTTCAAGCATGAAGGAGGAATGGGCTTCTGTGATAGCTGCTTTTAATTTGCTTGCCATACAGTTGAGGAAGGGTGCTACAAAAACATCTGCCTTGAATGCCAAGAGCTTAATGAAGGAATTAGTCCTATTACTAAACAGGAAAAAAATAAATAAAAACAGACAGTAACATAGCATGTCTTAGTCTTACATTGATTTAGGCCATGTGCATTTTCAATGCCCTGTGACAGGCATTCAACTAATTCAGTTCAGAGAAGGCTTGTTTATTGCAAGTTTTAATACAGACTCCAGACACTGACGAAGATAACAATAAATCTATGTACATAACTGTACACTCCATAGAGATGTCATAGCCACTGGCCCTATTTAAGTCAGTGAAATCAGATGAACAAACAGAGTGATTTTGTAAAAAGTAAAAGTGATTTTGGAAAAGTAAAATACAATTCTACAAATGCCTGCACCCTCTAGTTCCAACTGTGTTTCAGAGGGGGTGGTGATCTCTGCGCATTATATGCACTGCACAAGCACAACGAGGACTTACAGCACAAAAATAAAATAAAAAAGAAGTAAATGATGCTTTAGATACCATATTATACTGAGCTAACCAATTACGATCCGGTGCCACTTACTCAACTCTGTAACATCAACACACAACAGCAATCACTCCCTTGCTCCTCCCACCCAGTGGATGCTGGACAGCAATGAATCCTGGAGCACTAAAATACAGCATTTATCTGATTCAGCTATTTAGTTCCCCCAGAACATGTTTACAATGGGCCCATTAAATTCCACTATTTACCCAGGGTACAGGTTTGGATGTTTGAACTCACCTCAGAAATTAAAGCCAGGATGTACCCTCACATGCCAGCCCACCAAAATTCAAACCTGGCATCAGTAACCTGCAAGGTCCTTCAGATTTGGCAACACACTCAGAACGTGTACCACGCACAGAAGGAAAATATATTATTATTCCTTCACTAAAAATCCATGATGACATCCTCATCCCGTTGGTCTCAACGATGAAATACCCCCTGATTTCAGAAGCACCACAACATGATTATCATTCAATCCAGGTAAAAGACATCTGCAATACTGCTGCATTTGTCTTTTCCTGATTTGGCTTTTTTTTCTCTGCCTATCACTGAGTTTTATGATCCAAGCTTACCAATGTGTAGCTTTCATACAGCACCAGAATAAGCTAGATCTTGATTATTACAGTGTAACATGTAGAAGAAGTGGGCAATATTTTGAAGTTGTAAATGTAGAAGTTGTAACAGTGAAGTTATTTAGGTCTTAATCAGCATAAAGAGAGCCTCCCCATTGTTCTGATGTCTCTTTATACCACTGCATCAAGTAAAGGAGCTTCAAAGGATATGCGAAGCTCAGAGCTGTTAACTCTTGCTATTTTCACTTTGCCCTGGGTTCTTCACTTGCCGATGAAACATCACCCTAACCATAACAAATAAACATGCAAAGATGAGTGTACACACCTCAGACGGATGGCCAGGCAGGGCACGTTTAAAATTAGAACGCAGTTACTATTGTTTTGTACATCTTATCTAAAGAATACGCCATTTAACCATTTAGCTGCAGAAATGTGTATATTCCTGTTTCCTGTGCTTCTTTTTGTTTAATTTTCAGCACTAAATCATACCTGAGGCACTCAGACCAAGGATTTTGTGGCTTTTTTGTACTCCCACTGAGGCACGTTCGCCTCTGGGTCTTTGAGATGCAGTAGAAGCTGTTCAGCACATTGTGTATACAGGCAGAATCTGCCTGCTTGGTGCCAAAATCCACCAGAATCCTTTTATCAATTTCAGGCATTTGAAGAAGCACTGCATTAGGTCTATGCACAAAGGTCCAGACCATCTAGGGGAAGGAGGAGCATCAGCACTGATGCAGTGAGCTTTCAAGTGACACGATGGCCCTTAAGTGTCTGGTATCAGAGGTCAGACCTGGGTTTTTAAGGCTTGTCATGACCTCGTCACGGCTTTGTCACTTCACACTGAAATGAACACGGTCTAAAAGCTGGCTCTGGGTTTTGTCACACTGTATGGATGGATTGCTTGGGGGCTTTGAACAGCAAGATAACTGGACGTGTCTTTATGTAACATAATTTCAGAAGTGGTAATTATACACCTCTTAGAGATGCCGTATTTTTCTCTCTTCCCATACCTACAGATCACATGCATTAGATAGACAGTAACCACAACTATCTGGGTATAACAAAGTGCGGAAATAAGGAAAAGCCTCCTGAGCCCTTGGCAACCTCGCTCTGCAATACAGATGTTGCACCCAGAGCAATGCCACCAATACATGCATCTCCGTACGGGCAGAGTGGGCACTCACCCAGTCCTCGAAGTGGCGGCTCCCGTTCTGCAGCAGGTCCTCGAACTGTATAGTGCAGTTAGCTACAAAATCGTCGTACCCGATGGGGGCATCGTGGAAAACAGCCATCTCTATCTTCCTGCCATTGCAAACGTCAGTGACAAATTCATCGTTCCACGCCGGACTGTTGGTCTTTTGCTTGGTGGAGGTCTGCCCAATCCTGGAGTCGTCCACATTGAGGGCTATGTAAGGGTCCAGCAGGAAGGTCTGCGGCCTGGGGCCCACCGCATGCCTCAAGGACCACGCCGTGGGCTTCAGATTCACCGCCTCGCAGATCTTGATCTTCAGCAAGCCATTGAAAACCACCATGGCTGGACGGACGGCAGCACTTTCCCGGGATCAGGCACTGGCACGACGCGCTCGCACAGAGCGGAGGGAGGAGGGCTCGCCAATAAATAGGGGCAGGTCTGGGAGAGGGGGAGCGGGACGCCGTGCGGGTCCCCTCGCGTCGCCGCCGCCGTTACCTTGGATTATTTCGCCTTCGCTCTTGCGACACCCAGTGAATGCATTTATTTTCTCGCCCGTGCTTCTAACGGAAAACAAGGGAGGGGGGCCGCAGGGGAGGGGGAGGCTGCAGGAACCCCCGAAGGCGATCCCGATCCGGGCGGCGCGGACCCCGAGCAAAAGCCTCCTCCCCGCACCTACACCATAATCCCGGCCGGGGCTCCTCGAAGGGGGCAGCGCCGCGACCCGAGGCTCCCGCAGCCGCCAGCCCTGCCCGCCGGCGGCACAACAATACCCGCACACGCGAGGCGGAGGCACCGGCCGCCCCACCAGCCCTGCTACTGCGCGCTCCCCGCTCGCCCAGCGGCCGCCCGGGCACCTTCCAGCAGAGGCAGCGGCGGCCGCCGCCCGTCCCGCGCCTCCTCCTCCTCCTCCTCCGCCGCCGAGGCCGAGGAGCCGGCGCGGCGACCCCCGCGCATGGGGCGGGGGGGGCGACGGCAGCGGAGCCGAGCGGGCCGCGCGGCTCTCGGCGGGCTCCGGCTGGGCGGCCGCCGCCCTGGCGATGGGCAGAGCCGCCGCCTCCCTCCCGCCGGCCGCCCCCCGCCCGCGTCCCTCCCTCCCGCCCGGCCGCCTCCCTGCCTGCCTCCCGCTCTCCTCCCTCGCTCGCTGCGCGCAGCCCAGCCCGCCTCCCGCCGCCGCTCCGCCGCTCGTGCAGGAAATGCGCAAAAGACGTCAGTGTGCGAGCGAGTGTGTGTGCGTGCGTGTGCGGGGAGCGCGGGCAGCGGGAGCGGGAGGGCGTGCGGAAACTTCGGCGGCGGGGGCTGCGTCCGAGCCGCCTTCCCATCGCTCTCCGGCCCTCCCGGCCGCGTTTCACCCATTCGCGTCGTGTTTTATTTCTTATTCTTTATTGCTCTTATGCTCGCTGTTGTTATTCCCTTCTCCGTCCTCCTCCTCCTGGGATAAGAGTGGCGTGGAAAAAAACATCCCCGATCGCCTTCCTCCCGGGCTTTAAATAGCCCCTCAGGTTCTACTCCTGCGCTCTCTGGGTCGCCGCACGGCGCCGCCGTACGCCCGCTCCCACCCGGGCGAGGAACGGTTCTCCCCCGAGCCCGGATCGCTAGCTCCTCCCCACTACAGCGTCGCCCCTCGGAGCCCCTCCAGCCGCGCCGCGGCCCCGCGACGAACGGCGGCTGCGGAGCGCCGCCGCCGCCTGACAGCGCCGAACCCCGGGCCGCGCCGCCCCCGCTCGCCGGACCGCGGCGGCGGAGGTACCGCTACGTCAGCGGGGGCCGGGCCGGAGGAAGAGTTTCCCCGCGGTGTGCGAGCTCCGGGAAGTGCCGTGCGCCGCCGGGGGAAGCGGCCTCCCGCTGCCCGACTGGGAGGAACGCGGCTGTGTCCCGGCCCGGCCGCGGTGCTGTGCGCCCCCATCCCCTCTGTGCTGCCCCGGCCACAGCTTGGCCCCGCCGTCCCCGGCGATAAGGGGAAGCGCCACCGGGAGTGAGCGTGGCTGTGCTGGAAAGATACTGAAAGGGGAAATAAATCTCCTAAAAGGGCGTGCTTGCTATATTAGCGATTTGATTTTGGTCATCTTCGTTGCCGTGGTGCTGTGTTAAACTATCGGGAAACTTTGCTAGAACTTTTCTCCTCCCCAGAATAATTCTGAGTTGATGATTTCACCTGTTTGGTGTTTGTTTGCTTGCTTTTTTAAGAAAGTCTTGTGCTCTTGAACAAGATTTGAACTGACTTTCCTATCATAAGAAAAATGTCAGGCCAGCTCTTGGGTTCAGGAGGGCAGCGGGGGGAATTCAAAGCAGTATGAAGGAGGAACCCAACTGCCAGGACACACTCAAGCAAGTCTGTGATAAATGAGCACTGAGAGTTGTCTCTGCACCTGGTATTCTTGATGTGATCAGGTAACTGTGTGTTACTGCAGGCAGCGGCTCAGAGGCAGGCACTGTGTGGAGCTGATGAAACAGTTCTAGCACCTGTGTTTCCAGAGTAGTTCCCCCATAGAAAATGTGGTACTAATGAAGCCTAAGGGTCACAAGAGCATTTACATAGTGAAAGAAAGCCTTTTTTTTTTTTTTTTTTTCCTTTTTCTTTTTTGGTGCCAGTTGCTGCTTCATCTGCTAGTAAAAG
Source organism: Perdix hodgsoniae (assembly GCA_035772895.1). NCBI lineage: Eukaryota > Metazoa > Chordata > Aves > Galliformes > Phasianidae > Perdix > Perdix hodgsoniae. The sequence continues at coordinate 3,781,321 of JAPSGF010000007.1, forward strand.
TAACATCTCCGTGTTCATTATCCTGACAGTCCCCGAGTGCCATCTTTTGATGCAAAGCCATGATAAGGCCCAATTATAGGAGCCTTCCCTCCCAATTCAGCCTTCCCTGTGCTCCCAGCGGCTGACATACATCTATCACTTGTTTCTGTAAAGGAGTGTGCTCACAGACCCCACCAGAAATACTGAGATAACCCCCTCCTTCCCTCCCAGCCCCATTCACAGCCTAGAGTATATCATGCTACGTATTCAGCTGTGCACTCTCAATTCTTGTGTGTGAGGAAGAGCTCTGTAATTAAATCTTTCCTCTGGATGTGTTTGTATAGCAATGTAAACAATACGCTCAATTTCCTTAAATATGGGAAAATGCAAAAGCTGAACTGATACAGAACTGATACAGGGTTTAATTTTGACTGATTATTTGTAAGTGATCTGCAACTATGTATAGTCTGAGTGCCCCTGGTGGGATGTAAGTAAGCACAGTCTCCATGGTGAGTTCAATAACCTCATGTGTCTGCAAGGTCACACCTGCATATGACAACCGCCTGAATCAATCTGGGCTATTAAGGCACTATACAGAACAATATCAATGAGTCTCATATTTCACTAATTATATATTTAACCTACTGGAAATACATGAGTACTTAGGCTCTGGCATCTGATTTGGCCCATCTAATCTTTTCTGTTTTCCATGCACTGAAACAAGCTAAGGTTTGGTTTCACAAATCTTTTTTAAGGAGATTGCCTGCATGAATGAGCATTTACAAACTGACTTAGCATCAGTCATGTCTATACTTACAATGGTTAGGAAAGTGCACATTTCATAAATGTTTTAATTTTTTATATAGGAGGGCTGCTCTGAAAGTAACACCTCCTGTTTTATTATGTTGGCTTGCATCATCAGAGATGGATGTTGGCAGTATAAGACTGAACCTCCCCACCAATATTTCATTATATTTTCATACCATGTGACAGATGGCAGCAAAGGAGCAGTTTGACAATATGATGACTGACATGGAAGTGTGGATGGAGCAAGGCGTGGAATTGAATTCCTCCGTGAGGAAAAAATGCACTCATCGATGCTTGCTGAACATTTATGGAAACCAAACAGTGGATGTGAGCACAGTGAGGCAGTGGGTAGTGTGTTTCAGCAGTGGTGACAACGGGGGTCACCTCTACTGGTGCATGTAGGCACCATCGCATTCATCGCAATACACAGTTCATGGTGGTGAACATGTTGAAAAATAGCATTTTGAAGCTGAGAATGTGCTCTATCAAGTAGTGTTCTTGTTCTCTTTGTCTCTGTTGTAGTTTCTGTGGAAATAAATAGGAGGCATTACTTTCAGAGTGACCTATGTACATATAAAATGAACTTTGGGAAAGCTTGCCTATATCTTCTACAGAAAGCTGTTACAACTTACCAAAGACCCTGGAACAATATTCTGAAAATCCAGTAACCGAAGTACAGTGAACAGCATTACAGTACTTCCTACAAATGCCATCAGAAAAACAAACAGAGTAATAGTCTGAAAAATTCTAAGTGACAGAAAATATTCCAACTGCATGTGCCATTTTCCACTTGAAAGAGTTTAAAATATTTGTTTCTTGATTTCAATTCTGTTGTGGGTTTGAGAGGCTTTAGCTCTTTAAGAACTGAAGGGCAAATGCTATTCCTTCTGTGTATCACAAGGTTAAGGACAAGATACAGAACATGCAAGATTTCTGCTGCAGAAGGACAATAGAAAGCACTCTACCTGTATTTCTGTGTCCTATTGCAAAGGCTACAGCAGATGAGTAAACTGCATGCAGTCATCTGCAAAGAACAGCCTTTCAGCACCTGCTTTTACTTTTCTAAATCCGTCTCTGCCTTCTCTGTTTGGTTTGCAGTGGCCGAGACGTGGAGGGAGTGGGCCAGCTGTAGGCAGTTCGTTACCTTGAGTCAGCCCCTGACCTTTCCATGGCCCGTGAATCCTCCGGGCTCTATGGAGAAACAGCACTATCTGGTGGTGGGAGTGTGTAAAGTCCTGTCAGCCACGGCCGGTGTTCATTTATTAGAGCCACGATTGCAACTGTTTCAGTGGTGTTCTTGCCCAAAGTTGATAGTTTTGTCGCGGTTTCCAGAGGCTTCTTTTTTTCTTTTTTTTTTCTTTTAACAGTGCGAATGGCAAGTGAGTATATCCAGCTACGCCTTTGTAAAACTGATGCTTTTATCAGTTTCTATAGCTTACCTGAAGAATTTTTTCACCCTCTGAGGAATGCTGGTATGTTTTCTGGATTTTAATATGTACAGCAATATGAAAGAAAGAGGAAAAAAAATGTTTAGGCTTAATTTTAAAAGAAGTGTTATTTTTTAAAGTTATGTAAAACAGATGCAAATAGAATAAAATCAAATTTGTGTGCAAGGAGAGATTCTCAGAAACATCTTCACATCAAAAAATGAAATAAAACCCAAAACCCAAGTTATAAACTTGTGAAACTGGCTCTGAATTGGCTCTGAACATAAACACATTCATAGAATCACCAAATATCCCGAGTCCAAAGGGACCCATAAGGATCACTGAGTCCAACTCCTGGCTCATCACAGGACCACCCAAAAATCAGACCCTAGCTCTGAAAAGTATGATGTATCTAAAAGCGTGTATGAAAAGCATCACATTTGTGAAGATGTTAACTAGTATCAATATGCCCACTGAATTCCACTAAACTTAATGTATATTCTTCTGCAAGTGTTAGTGCTCTTACGCAAGTAGTGTGTTAGCACGATTGGTCCCTTCAATAGAATCAAAGATTGGTCATGAATACTGAATATCTTCGAAAGTCAAATTACTATTTAGTGATCTAACTTTTTGACACACAGCCCTGGAAAAAAAAAAAAAAAAAAAAAGACTCCTTAAAAGCATTTTTATTCCTGTCATATAGCAGTTGACCTTAGAGTATACCAAAAACTAATTTGTCTTTTCTAAATATAAAGAAAAAGGAAACAAACAAACAAGTCTCACTGAGTTTGCTTTAACTTCCAACTCAACTCCAGCAGTTTTCCTTGTGTGTCCCACCAATTTCCTGCTAATTTACTCTTTTTCACAAAGCTTGTACCTGAAGAAGTTACTTAAGGCGCTCCTAATGTTCTTTGTGAAATGTCTTAGCAAAGGAGAACTTTTCATTGTGTGATTAATGCTTTCCAACTTTTTCTCATTTAATTATAAATTTTGGTAGCATTCTCAACCACTTTTGAAAGAACATGCTTAAACTCTACCTCTATTTGTTACCTTTTTTTGTTAATAAATCTTTCAGAACATATCACAAAATCACAGAATTGTAGGGCCTGGAAGGGACTTCAAGAGATCATTGAGTCCAGCCCCCTGGCCAAAATAGAATCCCTAGTCCAGATTGCACAGGTAGGCATCCAGGTGGGTCTTGAATGTCTCCTGAGAAGGAGACTCCGCAACCCCTCTGGGCAGCCTGTTCCAGTGCTCCATCACCCTTACTATTAAGAAGTTCTTACTTAGTATGGAACTTTATGTTTATAATATTAATAAGATCCCTTCTCAGTCTTCTTTTCTCAAGGCTGAACAGATCCAGGTCACTCAGTCTTTTCTCAAAAGAGAGATGTTCCAGACCCTTTATCATCTTCATCATATCTGCAACAGATACAGGTTTGCAGGATTTGCTGCATTAGGGTACCTAGTTCCAGCAGGTGTATTGACTTCAATGCAGTGGCCACCAGTCAGTCTGACTTTAAGTACATACCTGGTTTTCTAGCCAAGACCAAACCTCTGATATCATACTGTCTGAACAGTTCTTATCTGATTTAGATTAGAGCCGGCTTGAGCATATCTGCATATGTTACAAAAACATTTCTAGACTTGTAGACCATATGCTTAGGTCACATTTAGACCAGAGACTTCTGACTCAGCTAGTCAGGGCTGTAGATCTGTATGATCCCAGAAAAACACAGCTGTGCCAGCGACTCTCATCATTGCATTTTTATTTTATTTTATTTTATTTTTGCTTGTGGATGGTGATTTTTTATACAGGTATAAAAGTCTTTACCACTTTAATATCTACCTGGTAAAATACAGTGGAATTTCCATACTGGAAATGTATCCCAAGTATAGGCTTCCACTTGGTCTTCTACCTCCATCATCTCAGCCTTTATGCACACAGCTTTCCTTTTCAGTGGCATCTGCTGAGGTTTTGCAGGATTGCTCTATTCTAGAACTGGAGCATATGGAGAAATTTGTGAAGGGTAAAACCCAGGTGTGGCTTCAATTTATCAGCCTTCATGTAAAGAATTTTGGGAAGGGAAACTTGCAGGGTACTGACATTGCTCTGAAATATAATAGGAGCTTGTTGACATTCAGACACAATAAGATTGTCTTTTCTGGGAATAATTTTGGGACAGAGGAACAAGGATTTGCACCACGTTACAGAGAATTTTGGAATAGATCAGACTCTAGGAGAGACCTCTCTGCCCTAAATCAGCCACTCTACATACATGAGGAGAGCTTTGCAAGAAGTGTTTTTCTAAAGGTACAGCTCATTCTCTGTATCAGAAGATAGAAACATGAACTTTAGTGTTGCCTGTCTGGGTAATTTGTTCTGTTACTTTCTGAGCAGCACACAGAAAAACAATCTACTACAGGTGCTGCTTAAAGGAATGATTTTGTATCATGGCAAAACCAAAAATAAACAAACAAAAGAAGCCCACAGAACTATCAAGTAGGGAGAAGTATTTTCTGGCAGACTTTCCTGTCTGCCGGTTAACCACTTTCAAGTGAGGAGCAAGAATAATCTGTTGTTACATGCAATTCTTTTCAACATAGAATCAGAGAATCACCAAGGATGGGAAAGGCCTCCAAGATCATCCAGTCCAACCATCCACCTATCACCAATATTCCCCACTAAACTGTGTCCATCTGTACATCATCTAAGCATTTCTTGAACATCTACAAGGATGATGACACCACCACCTCCCTGGGCAGCCTGTTCTAGAACCTGACCACTCTTTCAGAGAAGTTCTTCATAATGTCCAACCTGAATCTCCCCTGGTGCAACCTGAGATGATTCCCTTTCATCCTGTTGCTGATACATGGGAGAAGAGGCTCACCTCACCACACCCTCCCTTCAGGAAGTTGTAGAGAGTGATAAGGTCTCCTGTGAGCCTCCTCTTCTCCAGGCTGAACAATCTCAGTTCCCTCAGCCACTCATCATTGGGTTTGTGCTTCAGACCCCTCACCAGCCTCTTAGCCCTTCTCTGAAACAAGAAAACCCCACGCCTGAGGCTGGATGCTCAGTGTGTTCTGGGATTGGTTGTCACTTATCCATAATCCTGTTGTCTTTCTGCCTTTTTTATTTCTATCTGTAGAGTACAACAGTTCTATAACAGCTCCTGCTAGAAACTGTTCCCTACTTGAGGTAGACTTGAAAAGAAACTCTGTATTTGCCTCCAGGAAATAAATTCTTCTTTCTGCTTCCTCATACGCTGCAGGAGTGCAAACCATAAAACATCCTGCAGGATACAGAAGAATAGGCAGAAAGGCCTATTGTTCTGCTAAAGTAGATAAAGACAAGCTCACGCAAAGTCTAGGTGCAGGTGTCCCATATACCTTGTAAAATGTTAATGTGTTTGAGTTATGGGAGTTTGGGGGAAGATTCTAACTCCAGGTACACAAATGTTATGTTATGTAATGAAAAAGCTCCATTAACTATGATGGGGAAACTGCAGGCTTACTGCTGTGTAACTGAGATCACAATCTGGAATGGCTGGCATGCACTGGAAATTTTAACTTTAATACCTCTGTGTACTGAGTGGGGCATCTGCACTGTAAGCAAAGGAAGTAGCCATTTGAAGAATATCTTGAACAAATATTCAGTATATGCATTCTGAAAGAAATTTTAAAAATAAGGCAAACTGGAAATCACAGTAGTAGGGTATTTGCTCTTGATTTGGACATCACTGAGTGTTCTGTGGTTCCTGAGAAAAGTAGCAGGGTAGATGGACTTAGGCATTGCTGGGATTTGTCTTACTGTCTTTCAGCACTCTACAGGATTCGGAGTGTCTGTTACTATTACATGTGACACTCCAAGATAAATTCATTTCACAGTTGATAAGTTATTGCTAACTAGTAAATGTGCCCAGTGTGTAGCTATCATTACCAGCTTCCACTTTTTTTTTTTTAATGATTTTAAATTATACATCAATTCAGTACAAATATATTCATTATAAAAAGAACAGACACTTCAAAAGTAGGTGTTATTACCACTTCGCAGAGAGAAGGACTGAGAGAGAAAATAATTAAAGGACTACACATTTGAAGTTGCTCTGAATTTTGAGTGCTTTAATTGCAAAATATCTAATGAAATATGTTAGGTATCTGAAGTTAAGCAGACAGTTGTGAGCATTTACTTCTAATCACCTGCTTAAAATCAAACGTGAAGTCATTAACGGAGTCATTAATAAAATCCATATCTCACAATTCCCACAGCCTTTCTCTGGCCTTTTCCCACGGTAGTGAAATCAAGAATTCACGCTTTTAAAATTGATAACACGAGGCATAATAAAGAAGTGATGTAATGATTTATAGTATTTGGAGTATTGCCATTCAGGACATGCAGGACACGCTGAGCTTTGCTTTCTGCCTTGCATCATTAACCAGTTACAATTCTGCCCAGAACCTTAAAAGGCCAGTATGTGTGTGCGGAACGCAATTTAATCTGTATGTCAGAATTCGGGACTCTCCAGAAGACATATTCTTGCACATGTCTTTGGAGATCTGAAATGTAGTGTCTAGCTAACATAATTACATAATATTCACCTATTTTAAGTTGCTGAAGTCACACTTTGTTTCCCAGTACAGGTGACAGTGGAAAATCTTTTCAGACATAGTTCCTGCTCTAACACACTGATCACGAGGGTAAGGAAGGAGGAAATGCTGGGAGAAAATTTCAAGGTGTGGACTGACAGAAACATATTTTCTCACATGCTGATGCCTAATGGGCCTCTACTGGCAAACACAGACTAGAAAACTGTTGACCACTAAATTATATATAGCATAACTTCTGAGTTAACATGCAGCATAAAAACATAGAGGATAATCTAATCACAATTACTCTCCTTCAGTTTATTTTACTTTTATTTCTTCTTGTTATGCTGTGGATTTGATTGGGATCTTTTCATACTCCATTATGCTTCTGCATTCAGATGCCAAAAACATGCACCTCACCATTGATCTATCTTAAAGCTTTGGTCTGTTTGTCTTAGCTTTTTCTGAACTGGGTTGTGGAAGGTCTCGTTAATGAAACTATAACAAAGAATATCATCCCGAAGTGTCATTTCTAATGCAGCACAAGACAAGTAGAAGACAAAGGATGTGATCCTACGAAGCAGTACTCCTCTGGCAAGACAACACATGATCCACTTCCACTGAAACCAAAGTGCAACAGATCTGCAGATCAATCCTGAGAGCACACTTCTGAATTTTATACATTCAATTTAGAAACTCAGTTTGGCTGTTCTATAAAGGCAAAGAACATTTATATTTGATCTAATTAGAAAACAGGTTTTTTTCTTTATGAAAAATCAAGGAAAATGAGACTGGAGTTTTGTTTTCTTGTTTGTTTCAACGATATCTAAACACACTCAGAAACATATCAAAAGTTCTAGGCGTTTAGCAGATAACTTCTAAGGGAAATTCTTTTGCTCCCTACCATAACTCATAAATACTTCAGGCTTAGGATATATCAAGCATCTGGGAGCAAGAATTAAGAAAGGAATATCATATACTACAAATTTTCAGTATCTGAAAACAATCTAGCTCTCATCTGAAAATAATCCACCATGAAATTTAAAGTTTTTATATGAAAAAAAAGTGCAATTTTTGTCTTGTTTTTCATTTTTATCTTAAGGAAAGCAGGCAAGCAGACTCGATTTAGAGAAACACATGAGAACTGACTGCTTTTGTCTAAATCTCATATATTATGTTGGTTACTTCTATGTTGGTTACGTTATGTTGGTTACTTCTAGTTACCTGGACTTAAACATGTACGGAGATACTTGCCCTAATGCTGCTCATGTTAAGTCAAGCAGGTAACTGATCTAAATGAATCAAATGTAGGGCTGCTGACTGTTACCAAATTCAAGGTAGGACAGGTTGTCCGAATGATTATTTTCAGGTAGTCTGAATATTAATTAATGTGTCCAGATTAGATTTCTTACAGTGTTTCTTAGGATAAGTAAATAAAAATAAAGTAAAAGATTAAACATTAATACAAATGTTGTGTACTTTTAAAATTATTATTATTCCTGTAACTGTCAAAATATTTGGATGAAAATGTGTGTCAGGATCTTAAGAGCTCAGCATTTTTCTAAGAGGCTGTACAACAATCCTGTCCCTAATATTAACATAACTGAAGGAGTCCTTTTGGAGATCCTCAGTGTCTGTGGTACTAAGGTTCTGTCTGATCCCAAGGAATCTGGTGTCCTTCACTCATCCCTACTGGGAGCGTGAGAAAATTACTCCATCTAGAGGGCTGGATGTGATGCATGAAAAATAGTATAGAGAAAACACTAATATTCCCATTTCTGAATTACTCTACTTTTCTCATAGGTATCACAGTCCTCAAAACACCTCATTCTTTATAAGACAAAAATAGTTTATAAGTTTATATTAATTCAGTTCATTCAGTCAGTCATGTTTTACTTTTGTTTTCCCCCATTTATTTGTTTTAATCTGTTTTTACTAATATTTACATATTCTTGTAACTCTTGCAAAGTAAGGAGATTTCTGGTTTGTGCTCTTATAATCTAGTTTGTATCTGACTTTTTACACTAGATTTAGCCAACAAACATAGAAATTTTGGTGCTTTATTACAATTAAATGTATTAAATTAAAGGAGCGCTGTTCTTTTATATATCTCTTCCTCCAACATTTAGAAGTAGCTTACACTTGCTCCAAAATACAGAAAGCTGCTATACGCAGTAAGGGGTCATAAAGGAGTGAGGATGGAAAGAGAGTAAGCAATCAGGTTGAAAAATGCAATATGATGTTATATTTAATAAGTATTTGTTATCAAAGAAATGGCTATTACATGGTATGATCAAGGTAGAATTCCGTCTTTGATTCTAAAATATTTTCCAAGTCTGTGCTGATATTCTTATTACTTTACAAAATTCTTCTTCTGAACTGAAACTTTTCTGTCTTTTCCTCTTCTTTCTAATACATATATGAAAGTTTGATTAATATAATTCCAAACATTTCTGATTTATGTGTGGATGAACATAACATTTTTCAGATGTTTCAGTAGTGTATTTTGTGATTGAATCATTCAATAATGGCAGAGGATGGAGACATCATACCTAGCGTTTTGTTGTTTTTGTGTTTTTGTTTTTATTAAGTGGGCTGCAGCCCAGGCTGATACAGGGGCATCGTCATCATTCAGGTCTCCAGAGCAAAAGGTACAAGAAACTTGGGCAGCTATTTTTCTCCCTTATACACTGCAGTGGTCATCTGTTATTACACTGTGCCTCTAAGAGAGAAGAAGAAGGAAGAAATGCAAGATACAGAGTAATGGAGCCAGGTTACAGGACAGAGAGCAAAATAGGACAAATGGGAACGTCCTTTGATAGCGTGTGTATTGACAACTGGCATAATACTGGGACATGATTGTGACACTGGGTTATCACCCACCAGCAGTATTTATTACTGTTGTTACAGAACCAGCACCACTGAAGTATAAGCTGTTACTTGTCATTTTATTTGACAACAAGTTGAGAACACAAATGTCTTCATTTTTAGGGGAAGCTGATGCTGAATTCCTGCAAAGTTACTGAAATACAAAGAGACAAATCAAACAAGTTAATATGATTTGGTTTCCCATAGTGAACTTTCCTTGTAATCTCATTTCTTGACACACTACTGTCAGGTCTAATAACATAGATGTCAACTTCTACTCTGAGTTATCGTCAGAGTTTGTCTTGCTGATTTCTTCAGCAATAAAATCTTCAATCACAGCCTGTACAAGAGCAAGGTTCTGCTTTTTGGATTGTGACAGATGTGTTCCTGCATCACTCCTGTTTATTCATAACTTTTTAAAGGTTTGCATAGGCTTTTCCCTAAATTAAATATAGCCTGCTCTCATTTATTCCTGTTTGAGTAAACTCATGCTGTTCCTTTTCCCCTTCAGGTTACTACACAGTCCATCTCCACTCTGCCTTAATAAGTCTTTTCCTAATGAGGTGTCAACATCCTTTTCTGATCATTGTCTCTAACATGCAGACAATGATCTTTCCTATGCTGCCCTTAAGCCCTGGGGATGCCTGCCCACCCATTCAATGTGCTTTACAGCTTTAAAGCCTCCTTTACTACACTGCATGTAAATGTGTCCAGTACTGCTCTGCTTCTGTTCTGCCATTTGGCAAACAGGTTGGCAGGGTCCTGCTCCACCACAACAGCTCTTGTTTGCTGTGATAATATTAACAACAGTAAGGAGTGAATCAGTATAAAGTATTTATAGGAATAGACTTGTGTTCTTTCTGAGTAGTTGATATACATAGACAGCTTCATCTCAAAAATCACACATGAGAAAAGAAAGAAACAAGTGACTTTCAAACTCTTCTGTAGGTCCCCTCTGTATTTTTCACATCTGTACTTCAGTTAAATGCAATAAAGAATGAGCAAGCTTTCTAACTTTGCCTGAGTTAGCAAACAGCACTCCCTCCATTTATAGACAAGTCTCTATCCTTCAGTAAAGGATAGAGACCACTATAAATGTATCTCCAAAGATATTTACCCAGTGCTTCTTCCTACCAGCAGCACAGTCCACAAGCTATTTTCCTTCCCTTTCAAGGATTTCTCATATCTGTATTGATACATCACTTCTGTCTTATCTGCTAAGTAATTTATCTTGCTTTTGCTACCTATCACAGACATTTCAAATATGCTTTTTTTGAAGAGTGGGAGTTTCAAAATAATATTGCCTAACTAATACATCTGGATCCCCACTGTCTCCTAAATCCACTGTTAGACATTCATAAATCTTAAGTATATAGTAATGATAATGAATTTTGCATTACCATATATTCAGTGAAATGACTGTAAATTTCTTTACAGAAATGAAAGCTGAAGTGGCTGGCTAAAATGAGAACTGAGCAGCTAATGGAATAACACTTCATTTAGGAATGTGAGGAAGTATAATATGCCAAGCACATCCTAAATTAAGTCTCATAGCATTGCAGAATTATGGCTGCAAAGTCATAGTGTGTATGTAATGGGAGTGGGCAAATACTTGTATATGTGATGAAAGCTCAAAATTTCTCTTTAATATTGTAATGTGTTCACTGGTATTTTATTTACAGAAGCAATTGCTTCTGACTATATATAGCTACTGTAATAGTTATTTTGCAAAAATAGCAACCAAGTTTTATGTGCCAACATTATCCATTCACTGGAATTTTTTGAGTTTCTTGTCAGAGAATGACTGATCTGCTGTGGAACAGAATAAAAAAAGACATGAAATCAAAGAAACTCCATTTTTCATTTTCATTATTCCTTCTAAAGCAGAGGTTGCTGAATTGCTGTTTCTTGACTCTAACAACATTGCTTTAGATTTAGCATGGATATTAAACAAAACAAAAACAAAACAACAACAACAAAAACCGACCTGTCACCAGGATTCCCAATAAAATGACCTTCAAAGTATTTTTAATAAAACTGCACTGCTGTACTAGTAAAAAAGACACACATTACAAGCACCATCAGAAAGCAAGGTCTGACTTCATCAGGGGAAAGCCATGCCATGATCTAGTATGGTTTTCCAACTGTAGCTGATGGCTGCAGTCATCAGTTCCAGAACTGATGGATACAAAGGGCAAAGTTTTGTGGTCTTCTCAGTTCAGCCCTAGGACCAGACTAATCAATCTCCAGACATGAAATTTCAGGTACGTGAAAAAGGCCTCGAGTAACTTTACTTTGATGCCTACAGTTATGTGGACTTGGAAACATGCATAAAAATCTCTCGAAATCTCTTGACTTGTAAAGCACCATCTTGCTTTTGAAGAAGGACGAGGAAATGATGACTAAGGAATGAAGTTCTCTAAGTGATCACTTGTGTCACATGCAGTACTAAGGATACATTTTGCCTACATACAAACAATCTTGTTTCAAAATTATCCACAGATTTTTTCATAGGAACTGCATAAGTATGTCTGTATAAATTATTCTGACATTAAGTAACAGACAAAAGCAAACTGTCTGTGTGCTGGAACTGATGATTTTTTTCCCACAGGAGTTTTCAGTTACTAAAATCTAAGATTCTTCTGTGCTAATATTTGAGCATATCATAGTCATTATTTACCCTCACACAACATCTTGGGAAACATAATTGGCAGGCCATTTTACTGATGAGGGACTGATGCACAACAGAAAGAGCAACTTACCAAGGTCACACAGGACGTCTGTAGAAGATGAGGAAATTGAATCTGAGATTCAGATTAATGTTCCCTAGACCAAAGCCCTTTTCATATCTTGCTGAAAGCATCTGATCAATTTGCAAGCACTTAACTGCTACTCAAACAGATGGGAATAATGCACACATTCTGAGGCCACTCTTCTTGGCAACATCTCCTGCTTTCAGAAGAGATGGATTTAACCTGTCCATAACAAGTCACATGGCTTTGTGGCTGCTGAAGGTCCTGACCTGGGTGATTCCACAGAGGCAACAAAGGAAACTGAGACGGATTTGCCTCTGAAACTTCCTAGTTCCACATAGAGAGGACTGCTAGGGAATAAGGAATATGGAAAAATACATATGATAAAGTAAACAGGATAAAGGATTTTATATGGATAATAGTTTCCCTATTACTGTATTATACGGGTAGTTCAGAAATGCTGGGTTTTGTTTGTTGCGTGGACTAACTTTGAGTGAAATGCTTTACTTCTGATTCCCCCAAGTGAAACTATTTCAAAAAAACCTGTCATAGCCCCCAAAAACTTCAGAATAATCTTAAGTATGCTTATTTACAGAAATCAGAACTGATTTCTACGGACATAGATCTGCCCTCTAGAAATCCCTAAGCCACTTCTAACTTCTGATTCTGAAGAGACCATCTTCTTTGAATTAGATGTGTGTGGAAACTCATGAACAACAGCCTGTACTTCAGTCTAAACATTTTTTAATCCCTTAATTTCCTTCCATGGTTTCTTTTCTCATCTCCTTACATATACAGTCTAGATGTATTAACACATACCAGAGATTCAGGAATAATTCTGCAAAAAAATTGCCAGGACTGACTGAGAGAAGAACCATTCTATAGTACCCCATGCAGCTGTGCAATTAACAGAGCAGGTATGGAATACCAATGGAAGATGTAGGATATGGTCCTGGATGTGGTGCTGGACTATGAAAGCTGGTTGCAGTGTATTCTTCAAAGTGGATCTGAGCATGGAGGACTCCCATTCTGCAGCTGTGGTGGTCACATTAGTTTTCTGGATAGATAGGGCATAGGATGAAATTAGAGTCTGACTAAAGCAATAAGCTTACTGTAGTAATGAAGGATAGTGACGTAGCTTTGATTTACAAGCACACATTACAACACCAAGTAAAAATAGCAGTGCCTTATCCAACTGGCAAGTAGAAAGTATGAATACAGTGAAAATTATTTTCTGACAGATCTCAGCTTTTGCTGACTGATGTTATCAGTCCCAAAACAAATAGTTACTTAACACAGATCACCTATATCACTGCTAGACACACGATAGTGGTCAGAAGTCAGAGGCACAGATAAAGATACCATCATACCATATTTTTGTACAAGCACAGGCAGTCACATGGTCTCCCTCTCCGAGACAATTCAGTATAAGTATAAGACAGGAAGGAACAGAAGAAAACAAAAACAGATGGGGATTGCAAAGGCATTTTGAGATTATATTGGCAAGATCGACTATTACTTCACTAGCCATATTCTTCTAGGACTTGAAGACAAAGAAAAATTAAGGAAGTTTTAAAGCAGGACATGTTTTTCACAGATGCTCTTATCCCTGCATTGCTTGCAAGAGGCTTTTTCTAATTAGTTGGGACGTTACTACTTTTTTCTTCTGCAAGGTTATACAAACAGGTGCAGACAGATGCAAGCAAGCTGTGCTCATGCTCTGAGTTTCCCAGATATAAGCTAGCATCTTTCTGGAGGATATAGAGTCACACTAATGTGGCACTGTGCCCAAACCAACATACCCTCCTCTCAGCAGTGCCTATTAGCTGAGGCTCATGCAGTTATCTAACTTCTGGATGGGAGCCTTCCTGTGTCTGACAAGATCTGGGCACAGGCAGAATTCTCATGTCTGTCCGTCTTTCCCTGTGTATAGACATCACAACATTCTGCTCAATTGGAGCAGACCCTTTGTTTGAGAAACAGTCTGTTAAAAAACACCAATTCTCTTCTCACTGTTACACTCCTAAGGTAATTTTTGTCAGTTTACCAAGATGATAACAAAACAGATGAGCATCTCATGGTTCAATTCAAACTGTCACCAACAGTAATGGCTGCAAAAGAGGCTAACTCATTAGCTGCCACAATGCTGAGGTGGAAAACAGAAGCATGGATGACACATTCATGTAGCCTGAGTACAGACCATATGAGCTTCAGCATGTTTCTGCATCATGGCCAAGAACCAGGCTGCCTCTCATACTGTAATCCAGCATCTGTCCCCCGTCATTGATTTTTGGGAACATTGTGAAGGACTGGATTTTTTTCAGTTCTCCAGAAGGAAAGAGAAAGACCCAAACACATTGCTCTAGTGGTTCACCTGGCACTTCAGGTAACATGATTTTTATAGCTCACAGAAAAAGAAAAAGAAATGCAGATCTGCTGGATTTCTTACCACTGACCGCTGTTAGGATCCCTAATCCATTGCTCCTACACTAAGATGGCAAATTCCACTGGTTTTGTATTGAACTATGGCAACTGGGGAAAGATACTGGATTCAAACCCCACTGGTAATGCAATATATGGCACAAGTGCACTCAATTTAGTTTTTACATTTCTGTCAAGTTTAAGAAATTGCACTCAGCTGTGAGAGAAAGCTACTGAGAATGGAAAATGAAGAACTCAGTGTGAGGGATAAGTAAAACTCAAGTTACTTCTGAGATGGTAATTTTTTTTCCTTGTGGTTATTTCCCTATGTTATTCTCACATTTTTCCATGGGATGCCTACCTTCATCAGTAAATATTTGCACAGTGGGCAGAATGAAGGTAACACAAGTAGTTCTAAATTCAATTTTTGTTAGGCTTTGCAGCATAAATGATATTCTATAAACACAGCTTTAAATAAAAATGCATCAAGCATACATATCTGTAAAATAACATTTACAGTAATACATAGATGGAGGAATTTTCTGTGGATATACCTGGAATGACTTTTGCAAGCAAGTACAAATGAGTTTCGACCATCCTGCAGACTTCTAGGTAGCCACAACAGCACAAAGCTGCAGTTCATACACTTCCCATTTGCACGTTCTTGTTGTTCAGGTTAAGTGATGCACCAGCTGCATGGCTTTTGGCCAGTGCAGAGCATAGATTGATCTTTTGCTTCTAAAAGACTGCATACCCCTACCAAATACTGAAATATCTTTAAGCCCAAGTTTGAAAAAGCATTCTATTTGGGGTAATACAGGAATAGACTGACATTTAAGTCCCTCAGAAACCAGATGATTAATCAATATTTAAACTTAGTTATGTGCCTTAATCTGATTTTTTACTATTTTGCTATCTTGAATAAACATAAATATGTGCTTTCCTCGGTGGAACTCTAAAACCATTAACACACAGCAGTTCAGCCAATGTTTTTTTGGTGTGAAGTCTAGCCCTTATCACAGAACAATAACAAAAAAGTAAGCATTGCATCTGGGGCATGAAAAGCTATTTCACTTTGTTACTAAATCACATTGCATTAGGAAGTACATCTTACACATTTGAGAAAATGAATAATTAACTATGGATTTTATTCAGAATGATCCATGTTAGGGAGTTTTCTAACTTGAATTTACAACTGGTTGGTTCTTCTGAACTGACCTCTGAAATAATGGGGTAAATGCCTTTTTAGAGGCTTAGAGAAAAGTCAATCTTAATCCTTTGCAGCAGGGGTCACTATAAACAAATCTACAAAACTCTGCCAGCATAAAATACAGTATCAGAACAGACAGTAAAATTACTGGTTATAAGCGTCACTGTGTATGAACATGAAAAAAGAACATTTTTTATCCAGATAATTTCTTTGAAATCAGCTGTACAGAGTTAGCTCTTCCTTACAAGAGTGGTGACCTAATTTCAGAGTATTAATAGAACAGAAATAAAGTTGACTCCTTGATATGTACTCAGGGATAGGAATTTTAATGCAATGCATCAAAGGAGTCAGATGACACAGGCAGTATTTTTATACAATGCAAAGTTTCACTGTCTTACAAAATGTAATCAGACCAACTACTTAAATGTGTTTTCTAAGCTATTTATAATCACAATCTTTTGTCCTTATCTACATAGTGCACTGGGTTCTTGTATTTCAAGGTTACTTCCCTGATGGTGTAAGAGCAGCATCTGAGCTGAAACATAACAAATCAGAATATTACCTATTACAAATGAAGATATTTCAGCTGAATAACTGTCTGAAGTTCTAATGTGACTTAATACATATCACATGAGCCAGTTAGATTACAGAAATTTAGTTATAGCAATGGATATCTCCCCAGTATGACACTAAACCACTCTTTGTTTGGCTCTTAATAGGACAAAGCTCCAAGTGAAAGCTCTGCGCCTGCAAACACTTATGCACTCAATTGCCTTTAAACATATGAACAATCCTATGGAGGTCTACAAGTCAGGTCCTCAACTTGTGTAAATCACAGCCCCTATTTGAATCAGCAGGGCTATGACAGTTTATATCAGCTGCAGATTTGGCACCATAGATACAACTACATGCATAGACATTCATGTGCATAATTCTGTGTCTGGGCCCCTGAAAGCTATAAAGGTCAGGTAAACTTCATGAAAAGACAGAGAATGCATTGAACATTACTGTGTTTAAAGTAATTCTAGACTGTTAAACGTACATTTATTATGAAGTCAAGATGAAAAATTATGAATTATTTAAGTTTATTACACCTTAGTTCTATTTAAGAAGTTACCATTCCAGGACACAAGGACAGCTGGCTCGTAGTTATGACCACAAGTTACAAATATTTATGATACAAAGCAGAAGACCTTTTAGGGTAATGGAAGCATTAAAGGCAGCTTCAGTGTAACAGCTTACTGCTCCACTCCTGGAGCAATGATTTCAGAAAACCAGAATCCATTAACTTTCACATAAGAGACAGGTTTCACAGGATCACTGCTGAAAGCAGATGAACTGCATACAGTGAAAAAGGAATGTATATGGAGATCACAAGAAAGCATAATTTCATCTGAAACTTCATACCGGGATCATGATGCTGACAATTTTACTAACACAACAGTGCAAATGTTTGCAGTGTAGTTAAAAAAAAAAAAAGAAATACAGGATCTAGTTAGCAGGAGGTAAAGGAACAACAGGATCCATATGGATCTCATGCTACTGCAGTGGGCTGAGAGAAAGAATATTTATTTATTTACATGTCTTCTGTGGCCACCCGTGCTTGGTATCTCAGCATCACGCACATATGGTTTTTGCTTCACTATCCCTGTGAAAACAACTAACCTCACTTCAGAGAGAAAGAAATGATTTGCAGTATCAGTGAGGTTCTGATCCAAAGGCAGTGAAGAAAGGCACTTCTAGCAGCTTCCGAACTCCTATCAGTCAGGAACTGAATCCATATGTTTTATGAGCAAAAGGACACGGCCTTTCCCGTTGCAGCAGACTCATTTCATATAGGACTGTTGGCTGCACAGTGCACAGCTCTCATCCCTTCATCTCTACAAGGAATACTGAGAACATCTATCCCACAAATAAAATCTACCTTCAGGACTGCATGGCCTGAGCAGACACTTAGCAGCCAGGAGACCTGCACTGAGACACCTCACTGCAACCTCAGAGAAATAATTTGAGGTCAAAATTCTAGTTGAGGAGAATTGAGTGCACTCCCAGTAAGTTTGCAGGTCAAATCAAATTGGGGTGCAGTGTTGATACGGCTGAGAATAGGAAGGCCCCAGAGAGGGATCTGGACGGGCTGGATCACTGGGCTGAGGCCAATGGAATGAAGTTCAACAAGACCAAGTGTTGGGTCCTGCACTTCAGTTACAACAACCTCATACAACACTACAAGGCTTGGGTCAGAGTGACTGGAAAGCAGTGTGGAGAAACAAAGGTCTAGGAGCGTTGGTAGACACTCAGCTGAAAATCAGCCAGCAGTGTGCCCAGGTGGCCAAGAAAGCCAATGGCATCCTGCCTTTATCAGAAATGGTGTTGCCAGCAGGAGCAGAGAGATAATTGTCCCTCTGTACTTAGCACCAGTGGGGCTGCACCTCCAGCACTGTTTACTTTGGGGCCCCTCACTACAAGAAAGACTTTGAGGTCTTGGAGTGTGTCCAGAGAAGGGCAGTGAAGCTGTGATGGGTCTGGAGTCTTATGAGGATCATCTGAGGGAGCTGTGATTGTTCAGTCTGGAGGAGGCAGGAGTGAACGACATTATCGCTCAATACAACAGCCTGAAAGGAGGTTGAGGTGAGGTGTGGGTCAGCCTCCTCCCCCAGCAACCAGCCATAGGACACGAGGGAATGGCTTTAAGTTACACCAGGGGAGGTTCAAGTTGGATATTAGGAAAAAAATATTCTCAGTGTTGAGGTGCTGGAACGGGATGCCCAGGCAGGTCGTGGAGTTGCTGTCCCTGAGGGTGTATAGATGTACCAAGGAACATGGTTTAGTGGGCAATATTGGTGGTAGCTGGGCAGCTGGACTAGATGATCTGAGAAATCTTTTCCAACCCTAACGATGCTGTGATTCAGGCTCATAACTGTCAGCAGCCCGAACGCACCCACGCCGGTTCCCTACCCCTATCCGGCCTCAGTCCCATCCCAAGGAACCGGCCACCAGCGCCCCCTGACGGCGGCGGGCCCTAAGCGGCCGCGTGGTCCCACCGGCCAGGACCAGCGGGGCCGCCACCCCGCCGGCCGCGGGCACGGAAAGGCGGAGCGCAGGGCGGGGCTCGCAGCCTTCCCGCCCCGCTCGCTGCCCGCTTCCTGCAACGCGGCGCGGCCGCCGCTTCCTGCTCCTCCCCGCGGCGCGGCCGGCTCCGCCGCGGCGGCCCTGGCGGCCCTTTCAAACGCGGCAGCAGGGGTAAAGTTTGGGGGCTCCGCCCGCCCCGCGGGGCTCTGGGCCGCGGGCAGGAGCAGGGCACGGCTGCCGGCGGCAGCGGAGAACGGCCCGTGGGCTTCGCTGGCCCGGGGAAGGTTCTCTTTTGTTCCGCTGTTCGGGTCTCCTCGAGGGGCGATGCGCCCGGCCGGCAGCGCATCACGGCGCGGGAGGTGGTTCCGGGGTAGAGGGCTGGTCTCCGAGTGCACAGCGGGTGTTTGGAGCCCGGCCGCGTCTCTGGGCCACGAGCAGCCGTGCGGTGCTCGTGGATGACAGAGCACCGACTCTGCTCTGCTCGCTGGTGCTTGGCGTGCGGTGACGCGGCGCGGTCACGCTTTCTGCGCTCGTTGCCAAAGGGAAGGGGTGCACGGCTTGGTTGTCTTTTAGGAAATGAAGCAGCCCTTTCGAGTAAACCGAACGGGAGTGTTGCTTTATGGCTGCTTTGCTGGGTCGGAGGGAGCCGCTAACACGCTGCCGGCTGCTGTCCTGAAGCAGAACAGCCCCCCCTAGCCTTCTTCGGGCAGTGTCACCTCCTTGTGTGCAGTCTGCTAAACGCACGGCGGTGCTCAGGCGTTCCTTAAGCGGCACCTCTCTCAGTTCAGTGACAGCACTATCTCATGTCCCTCATGTCCCCGGGATTGATTCCTCACAACGAGAACAGGTCTGGGTGTAGCCTTGACGTGTTGCCATTGTGGTGATGCTTCTGTTGCATCTCCTAGCAGTCATCCACCTTTTCTTTTGTGATTAGCACTGGGCATTGTTTTCTGTATGTGTGTGCCTTATACATGTCTGTCTCTGGCTTTAACTTTCCAGGTGGCTGTGGAGCCCCCACAATGTGCATCTGATCCCTTTCCTAGGTAGCCTTGACCGACTTTGTGCAGGAGAAAAAGTCCTTGAAAATCTGCTGCACCAGCTCTGCTGTGCAGTGCGCCTGGCAGTTCTCCAAGGTTTTGGCCTCAGGAGGATCGCTGTAAGTTGAGTTTATGTTTGAAGTACAGCGTAGTTGTTAAAGGTGACAAGAACCTTGTGGAGCATAGAATAATTTCAGTACGATTCCTTACCACTGGTCTGTGCCTCATTTTCTCCTCTTGCTTGACTGTATGCTCACGTTGTGTTTTCACCTTAGTTCTAGCATGCAGCGGAGGTGCTTTAAAATGATGGGCAAAATCCAACTGTTAAAGCCTCCGTAGGGTTATCAGAGGGGGCTGTTACTGGTGCTACTAATGGTGCTGCTAATAATGGTCTGAAATCCGCTTGTCATGTGGGATTTGTAGTGCTTTTTCTGTCCTGCTCCAGATGCTTGGTGTTATAATAAGCTGTTGGTTGGCTAGGGCTACATGCTTTAAGTTAACATGTGAAATGTTATTATCCTTACATTTTCTTCACCTTACAAAATCGGAGGCAGCAGAGCAGTGATTGAGAAGACAACAGACTTCCTTCCCAGAAGGAATGTGCTATTTTGAATTAAAGCTTTAGAAGGGTCAGTGTTCTTTTCTGCTGGAGAAGATTTTTTCACAGGTCCTGGAATAAAATTCCAAGTGTATGTTTGGCTTTTAGTAGTTTTGTTTTGTAAATATTGTACCTTCAGGTAGAAAAAACTTTGGGTTTTAAGGTGCAGTGCCTTTGTTGTCTTTGATCTTGGTATAGGTCTTCTGTCATCTATATTTCTCTTTCTCTTTATGAGGTGCTCATGTCACTTTATGTAGTAGGGCTGTGAGATGTAAGCCTACCATGATGACGTTTGCTTGATTTTGCTTCAAAGGTAGAATATTTTCTGCAACTCTTTTCCCTAGAAGATAGGGGAGGTATCACTGCAGAAGATATCACTCTGTTAGGATCGGTGGAGCAATTTCTGATTTTGTAAGTTGTAGCTCTAGCAGTTGAGCTACCAGCCTGGTGGTGGTGATGGGTTTTGTTGGCTTTTTTTTTTAAGTAGCATTTTTGATTTTTTTTTTTTTTTTTTTTTTTAGAGAGGCTTTTCCATCTGATTCTTGATTCTAATTGTTAGGAGTTTAAATTATTTTACAAATAGTTGCTTATGCCATCTGGATTCACATTTGATGAAATTTCCTTTTAGTGGGCTGTATCTTTGCATGAATATTGTGAATGGAAAGAATATCACCCCTTTAAAGTTTCTGAATGAAACCTGGATTGCCCTTTAACAAAATAATGTCCTTCTAGCCCTAGTCTGCTTCTACCCTACAGGCTGCCTACAACTGTAGTTTAAAAGCGGGTCAGTGGTTACTTCCCTGCTATATGTTTTGTGCAAATTGATACTAGGTTTCTGTACAGTGGGGCATACTATGGACTATGCTGTGATTTTTCTCTTTGTTCCTGGTATGGCCCAACTTTGAACTACACTAGCCTTATTTCGGAGAGGTAGTTGTCAGACAGGGAGAAGCTGCCTATTTACAGCCATCAGGACAACTAATAATTTGTGAAGCTGTGGAGAGAATAGAAATGGTGGGAAGAAGAGAGTGACCAGCAAAATATATTTTTCTACAATAGCAATGATTTAAATAGATGAGAGATAGAGAAATGGGTAAGCAGAAGAGTATTGGTTCCCTCAAATAGAGAATGAAGGTTCTGTGTACGATTTCAGCCTGTTGCCCAGAAGATTATGCAGGGATAGATCTGAAATGAAATCAGGCAGGTGTTAAAGTATTTGTGTAAGAAAAGAAATTTCTGGCTCTAAACTTAAGTAAAAATACTGTTGGTGAGATGGTTGTTAAGAGCGCTTTTTTTCTCAGGGAAGGGCATTTTAATCACCACAAAACTTCTGACAAGCGCATAAAATAACTAAAAATAATATGCTAACAGGTATCACTTGGAGGTTTGGTGGCTTTGGCTGCTAGGGAGAGCTGTTAGAACCAAGTTGTAGGAGTTCAAAATACTAAATGGCAGGCCAGTGAAACGGTACACAGTGTGGTTAACTTAGTTGTGTGCCTTGCTGGATAGTTTCTGTGGGTGCTGAATATGGGAGATGCCAGGAATCCAGGCACTGCAAGCACCTGCCATAACGTACAGCAACATTGAACAGAGGCTCAGGCAATGGGGAGAAAACATTTGTTCTGACTTGTCTCTGACATAAATTCTGTTCTTCGTTTTTTGAGAAGTCAGCCGTGTAATTGGCTCTCCAGCTTTTTGGATTTGGGCAAGAAATACATTTCTGTATAAGCTATAGTTTCTTTCCTGAGGTAGAAACAGCCTTCACTTAGCTGGAGGCTACAGAGAGGGAAGTCATCAAGGCAGTTTTGCCACTGAGGTCAGTCTAACCAGAGAATATAATAATAGTCGAGAGGCCAATTTCATGCTGTCTTGATTCCAGTATACTGTGGGGTGAATGAAGCCCTTCCTAACTCACTCAGCATTTGGGACAGAAATTTTTTTTCACTTGTCTTGGGAAGTCTACTTCATGGATCACAGGGAATCACATCCAAGTAGTAATGGAGAACAGAGCAGGCAATGGCTTGTGAGTGCTTTGTTGTCTAGTCTGTGCAGTGAGCATTTTAGGTATCCTTGTGAAGCAAATCTGTTTGTTTCTTGAGTCTTCTTGCCTTGCTTCACTTACACAAAAAAAAAGCTTAAGCTTAAAAAGAAAATAATAAAATTATTCATCATCACCAGTGGCATTTAGACTCATTGCTTTCTTGTCTTGCCTGCCTCCCTCCGCAGTGAATCACGGAAGGACTGTTTTTCTTAGTCATTAACTGTGGGTGTTAGCACACTAGTGCAGGCAGCTCAGAAGTAAAATTTAGCAGACAGGTGTCTGACAATTTGGAATCACAAGTACATTTGTGAACTTAAAAAGGTGATTCTATGCAAATAAAAAGAATATGTGTAACAATGACAGGATTATTTTTCTAGGAGTGTAGCTAGTTTGGCGTATACATTTATTAGAAGAGGAGTTGGTTTTGGTTAGACTCCACCTCACCTTGAAGTATTCCAGCTTTTTCATTGGTGATACCCCATGCTCTGACACCCTTGATGGTCTGGGGTGTTCAGCTGTTACTTTGAGCCGTAGAGTTGTATAATTCTATTTTAGCTTCTGACCATAGCTTGTCTATTTCACAGAGAGTTATTTGGAAATAAGTGTTGTACTTAATATTGACAACTTATGTTAGTCCAAATTAGTTTTAAGTGTATGTAAAACACTTTCAGGAACAAGTTACTGTAGAAAATCTAGTAGATAAACTAAACTTTTACTATTTAATTAAATACTTTGAATCTATCTGAGGCCAGACCTAGCAGAAAAAAAAAAAAAAAGATAATCCAAATGAGTTTTTCCTTTTACTGGGGCTTTTGAGCAAGCTCGAAACTCCTAAGGTAACATGCTGAGTGACCAAAGCTTGCAGGGAAGTCAAAAGAACAGTGTTATCTAAGGGGAATACTCACCTGAGATTTGTTCCTTTTTCCTCCCTGGGATGTAGGAGTGATTGTGAAGAAGCTGTTTTGACTGTTTAAAAGCTGGTTACTACCTTCAAAAATTGCCTAGAACACTACAAAATACTAGTTGGATAGCTGGAGGAGCTTGACTGATACTGATATATTTAATCTAGTGTATTCTAGTGAATACCAGTTTGAAAATGGAAAGAACTGTAAAATTTGACCATTCTAAAAAGCGTCCCTGTGCCTGCAAAATCAGAAATCCATCTGACTAAAGTGTTACTTAATTGGAGAAATCTCAGTTTTGCAAACATGAATAATGTTTTTGATGCTCACTTTCACAGATTAAAATACAATATAAAATGGAAACATTATTTTCGTGCTCCTGAGGCAACAAGAAGGAATGTATAATTAATTCAGGTCTGTGATAATAACTGTGTAGCTGTGAAGAGCAAAGAAAAAGGGAGAGCAGAGTGTCTGGGTGAAGTTGCCAGTTGTCTCAGGACTCCAAGTGAAGAAGAAAAGTCAGCAGAAAGCTAATAAGGTAATAATGTAATTTTTTGTGTGTTCAGTGAAGATTTGTCTTCCTGTGATATACCTGTGTTGTGACCATTCACACAGTAGCATTTCAGTCAATGAAACAGCACAGGAGAGTTGACCTGTTCTTGCCTCTGGTATTTACTAAGTACTTGTACGTTGCAAGCAAGCTAATAGCTTGTGCTAATTGATACAGGCCTCCAATAGTTCTTTTGCTATGGTGCTGACAACTGTCACTTAAGTAACTTAATTCTGGAACTGCTTTATGAGAAACTTTTGTTTTTAATATGCACACAAGCAACAACTAGTCTTTAAAGATGAAATTCAAGATCTAAATGGAAAATGTTCTTGTAATACTGTTCACATCAAAACCATATGCTAGCTTACATTATTGGATCTTATTTTTATTGTTTCTTAGAAGACTGATGGAGGCAGGACTGGCACAGTACATAACACACAGTAATACATCTGAGAACCAATATTCGTTTTGCTAGGGTAGCTTTGCATGCAGCTGGAATAATTATCTCCAATTGAGAAAAATAATTTAGTGCTGGTTTGTTTATTGGCTTAGTTGAAATCATTGTTGGATGCCTGCTGCTATGGCCTGAATTCTTGGATACTATGAAATGTGAACTTACTCTGGAGGAGATTTTTGATTGGTGAAGATGTTGTAAGGACGCACTTGGCAGGGAATTAAAGGACTGAATAAGAGGCTAACTTCAACCAAATGTTTGATTTCTCTCTTCTCTACTCTGTTTCAGATGACATCTCTACCAAGGAGGGTGAAATCTGAAGCCAAAGCCCCCACATCAGAAGTTGATGAACTACCCTCATTTCTTAATTCGTAAGATTACTGCTTTCTTAGATTGTGGGTTTGTTGTTTTTTTGGTGTTTTGTGTGTGTGTGTGTGTGTGTGTGTGGTGTTTATACATTATATGTATTTTCTTTGGTATTTATTTTTTTGCATATATGTTTACAACAGTTTTCTTCAAAGGTTTGTATCACACTTGAGTGGTAGAATAAGAATAACACTCTGTTTCTGGGAGGTTGGATAAAATTAATTCATAAAGCTTCTGTTCAGTTGAAAAACACAAATTACTTTTTCTGTTTTGTGTTTACAGTGATGATAGGGTGAAACTAAATTGAAACTGTTTGGACCAGTTATCCAAACAGAATCAAACGTGTATGCATGCTAGTGACCAGCTTCAGGAAAACTTGATGAATTGTTCCAGCCACTAACTGCAACAGAATCCAAGACCGGTGTTCTTTGAGTCTTCCTCCTTTCTGTTCATTTTTCCTGTTTGCCTTCTTTAATGTCAGAAAACACCCAGACGGGCTTTCTTATGTACTTTCTATTCATCTAACTAACAGTATTGTTTACTTGTTTGTTTTTCCAGGAGCTCTGAATCAGAGGAGGAAGAAGAGGAATGGGAGCCAAAAAGCAAAACTGCCAAGAGACCTCGGTTACCGAAGAAAAATGAGGTAAAACCTAAAAAAAATGCTGCTCCACAGTCAGGAGTGGCTGGGAAGAAAGTCAAGAAGATAGCAATAAAAAAGGAAATGGTGAGTGTCTATCTGCAAGGGCAAATAACATAATCAGATTTTTTTCAACTCTGGTTGCCTGACTGAATGATTGGATCATCTGATTCTACTTCTACTTTGAACATTGTGTATGACAAACATGGCTTTCTTGTGTATTTTTATTCCAAATCAAAAGGCCTGTCCTTTAAAATTTTGGCCACTGGTTATTGACTTGGTCTTCTATGAAGTTCTCTTTCTACAGCAGAAATAAATGGATACCCCTATTCTTTCTATAACAAAACCTAAACATTCTAATGTCTGTTTGTCAATGGTTTCTGTCTTGCACCTTTGATATCTTCCATTTTTTTACCAGCTCAGTGCCACAACAAAAAGAAAGCCTGTACTTAAGTTTCTTTGCATGGTTGTTCAACTCAGTAAGAATAGAAGTTATGATAAAGATGCTATCAGAAACTTGTTACTATTGTCCAAGTTAAATATGAAGAGTTAGATTAGGTCATGATGGAAGCTAGTCCTTCTAGTTTATATTAACATTACTGAATGTTTTGATGTTTGTGGCATATTGACAAACATGTTTTTGGACCCTAAAAATCTCTCAGGAAATTGAGGAATGAAAGTGTGGCTTCTTTAAGGCTAAACAGTATCTTAGCAGACCAAACTGTAGTTCCTGTCCCTGTTCTGCACCCTGTATTCTATTGGAAGTATGCTTCCTTGCCATGCTATTCCCGGTCTTGTTCAGATTAGTGGAGGTAAGCACTGCAGGTCAATGTCTTCCGAGGGACAGCCCTAAATAAATCTTGCCCGGATAGTTAAATTTGATCTTGCAAATCATGTCTCTGTTTGGTATGTTTTTTCTTTCATTTCTTCCACACAAGGAATATTTCATGTCACTTGATGTCTGTCTTGGCATTTCCCTGCCAGACAGAGACATCACTGGAGAAAATATCTTGTTTCAAGTTTTCTGTGGTTTTAATTGAAATGTTGAGCTCGTTTACATCAGTCAGTGCTTAATACAGTTTCACATCTTCTTGGTAGGATGTATCGTTGCCTATTGCTCCTGCAGAAGACAATAAGGTACAACTTCAAAAGCCTAAGGAAGAAAATGTAAGCAGTAAATTGAATGCTTTAAAGCAAATGCCTGTGCTGCCTAAAAAACCTGAAGTCCGTCCATTCCAAGGGATGAATGTAAAGAGTTTAGAGAGTGATGAAAAACCTTCAACGAGTGCTCCTGTAGTAGAAAATCAAGTGAAACATGAGAAATCTGAGGAGGATTTTGCATTTGATGAACCACCTTTAAAAAAGATGAAATCGGCTACATCTCCTGAAGGAAAGCCGGTAAAAAGTCTAGCAGGCAATAAAGTGAAAGAAGAATTTGAAATGAACTGGGATATTGTACAGGTATGAGATCTTTTTTCTTTTTTTTTTGAAGTGTCAATGTTAAAATTTCCTACATAATTTAATTTTGCAATCTGACATAAAATTTGAATCCTCTTGGCATCAGTTGGAAGTGAAGTACTCACTTAACTTCTGATTAGATTGTCATAATACACATATGAATATTGGTAGATAACTTAGAAGTTCAAGCCTTAACATTTTTCTAACATCTATGGCTTATGCAGTCCTTAGTACAAAGCTTGCTTGTAATAGGTTCCTGCATGTTTTTTTCCTTAACAGCACATGTGGTTTGTTGTGGTTTTTTCTTTTTTTGTTCATTTCTTTTTGGGTAGATGTGGTCAACTGAACCTCCTACAGGAATGCATGCTGAAAGAGTTGGGTTTTCAGAATGTTAAGATTAGTTAGTGTGCAGCATTATTGTAAAGGTTCACCTGATTGTGTATATCAACTTGCATTACCATGAAGGAGGAATTAATAGAAGTCATGGACTCATTAAGGCTGGATGAGACCTCTAAGATGATCAAGTTGAATTGTCAACCCCTCACCATCATGCCTGCTAAACCATGTCCCTAAGTGCCACATATGCATATTTCTTGAACACCTCTAGGGACTGTGACTTGACCTCTTCACTGGGCAGCCTGTTCCAATGTCTCAACTCACTTTCTGAGCAGAATTTTTTTCCTAATATCCAACCTTAACCTCCCCTGGTGTAACTTAAAGCCATTACCTCTCATCCTATTGGTAGTTATCTGGGAGAAGAGGCCAACCCCCACCTTGTTACGAACACCCTTCAGGTGATTGTAGAGAGCAATAACCCTGAGCCTCCTCTTCTCCAGACTGAAAAATCACAGTTCCCTCAGCTGCTTCCCTTGGAACAACAGTGACATCAAGGGAGATATCATCTTTGCTTTTGTAGGATGCTAACTTTGAAGCCATTCAGATAAAGACAGCTCTCATTCTTGGAGACTGGCTATCGCTATGGAACATTTTAATATGAGCTGCATGGGAGTAGATTGGGTATATCCTATTCATCATACTCAGTACTACCTGCATACAAAGGTAGAAAATTTGACTCATCTTGCAACCTGTAGTAATATTGTGCTAGTTTCTGACTATTGCCAAAATGGAATTAGGATCATCATTGGGTTTCTTTTGCTTTGTTTAACCATGGGATTGGCTTAAAAGGAACTGTTTCAGAATTTTTGAGTTGGATGGTTTGTTTCTTAATGATTTTTTAATTATTGTTTTCTTTTAAATTCTGTTTCCAAAAGAGACTGCTTTTTACTTTTTTCTTCCTTTTTTTTTTTTTTGGTAGTTACAAGGCTTTGGAACCACTGATTGCTACATGTCTGGTTTTGAAGTACTGGTTGTGGTGGTTGTGTGCATGGGGAACCTGGCAACCTGTCTTAGAGGTGACAGTAGACACTGCTGTCAATGTATTCTCCTGGATTTGGCTTAGAATTTGGTTAACAGGCTCTTTAAAGTAACTTACTGCCTTTCTGAAATGTTTTTTAATTCTTATTTCTTTTTTTTTTTTTTTTGCTTGTGGCAGGTTTTGTCAGATAGAACAAATGTTGAACCATGGGTATGTGCAAACTTAATTCGCCTCTTTAAAGAAGAAAATACAATTCCTTTTATTGTTCGGTATCGAAAAGAGCTCATCAATAATCTGGAGGCTGATGCCTTGCGAGAAGTGCAGCAAACATTAGAAGAGCTACGGTAAGTAAGCTAATGGAAGGAGGTATCTGGAGAAGGAGGTGAGTAGGAAGCAGCCTGCTGTTGTATCCCCTTCTTTTGACATTTTGTACAAGCTGCAATTATGAAGAAATTAGTAAAGAAGAAATTTTAAAGCTGAGGTAACTATGCTTGGTGCCTTGTCTGTTTTTTTTCACTCTAAGTAACAAGCAATCTAACATCATTTATTGTCAAAAAAAAAAAATTAATCTTTCTGGAATTTTAGTAGCTTACAGATCCTGGAAATATGTAGTCCAACTAGATGTAAACAGTGCCCCTTAAAACTGCTAAGAATCTCTCAGCTCCCTGCCTGGAATAGCAAAGCTTCTAGTCATGGGTACTCCTTGAGGTTGTAGTATACCAGGAGAGTGGTTTAAACCATCCTAGACCACTGCATTTGGGTATGTTCATACTCTGTGGATTGGGAATGTGGCCTGAGATAGTCTGAACAAGTTATTTAAATGATAACAAAATACTTTTACTGTCTGCAGTAGGATAGCGTCACAGGTACCTTACAAAACTTTTAAGAGCTTAGAATGTAGTACTTTGCACATCATGCTGCAGAACTATCTTGATACAAACTACAGTTATTAGTGCTCATTGACATGGATTTATCTTTGAATTTTCCTTTTTTGGCTTTAAAGCCACTAATTAAAAAAAAAAAAAAGGTTTATAACATTAATGATTATGACTGTTATTTGGTTAATTTTCTTAAGGCCACCACAACATATTTTGATACAATTTTGAATTAATTAGAGAGAATAATAGGAACTCTTTTTTCGAGTTGTCAAGTTTTGAAGATTAGTGTGAGATTCAATCTTGAGTGTTTTCTGAGTGCCTTAGCAGTGTGCTAGATAAAGTCATAATTAAAAGGCACTTTAATCCACCGTGGAGTGTGGCTGATAATATAAATCTCTTGTATTTTAGTACTGTTGCTAAGAAGACACATACAATGATACAGAAGTTGAAGAAAGAAGGGAAACTATCAGGATGCCTATTTACATCATTATTAAATTGCAGAACTTTGGAAGAATTGGACCATGTGGTCAGTATGCTAGCCTTTTTTTTTTTTTTTTTAAATCATCCTTAGTTTAAATGTGCTATTTAGTAATGCAAGAATACATCAAGTAATGCCAGTAGTGTGATTTAAATATTTATTTGCCTTTTAGTAACTGTGTTGTTTTTATTTTGTTTTAAGACGACACCTTATAAAACGGGGAGTAAAGGCACTAAAGCCCAGAGAGCTAAGCAGCTGGGATTAGAACCTGCAGCTCTTTCTCTTCTGCAGAGTCCTATGGAACTCAATCTCTTCTCTTATATTAGACCCAATACCAAAGGTAAGCACTTTGCTTCTATGAGCAGCAATATCCTAAGCTTTTGGTAGTTTTTATGATGGGAATTATGTTAATTGCATGTAAGTTATTACTATTTATGCAACTACTTTAAATTCCAGAGGTTTTAGAATCATAGAATCCTTAATGTTGGAAGGAACATTTGAAGGCCATTTAGTCCCTGCGGTGGGCAGGGACATGTACAGCTGGATCAAGTTGCCCAGGGCCAGATCCAACCTCACCTTCAACTCTCCAGGGATGGGGCATCAAACACGTATCTGAGCAGCCTGTTCCAGTGCCTCACCATTCTCACTATAAAAGGCTGTTTTGCATCTTTTAGCAAGATACAATAGAACTTAGATTTACTGCCATAGCTCTCCACCCTTTCCTGTCTTTTTACATTATAAATAGTATTTTCTCTTGTAATGCAAGAGTCAAAAGTCTGGGAGGTGTTAGAGTATAGTCCAAGTCTGTATTTACTGTTAAGAAAGAAAAAGGTTACTTCATACCTGAGACATCTCTGTGGTTCTGCTTGTACTTGAATGTCAACTGAAGTTTTAATTCTGGCTGTGTATTGAAGAGACTTATGCTCATACTGTTTACTAAATTTAATTTAATCTATTGGAGTATATTTTAATAACAGCTGATCTTGGTGACTTGGAATGTTGCTGTTGTATGGCATGGCAGTAGTGGTTACAGAGGATTTTCAATCTCTGAAGTTTGAGCAGGAGCTCAAACAATCTGCTGCGTATGTAGACTGCAGAATTGTTTCCTTGTGAGTGCAGTTATAGGTGAATCTGTAGGGGGCAATCTCTGACAATAAAACATGGAAATTGTTGCAACCCTCTGTGTGGTGTTGAAGTGAAATTGTTTTTCTTTCCCCCCCTCTGATACTTGCTTTTTGAATTTGAACATAAAAGAGTGGTGAACTTCCTTGTGAGGCTGATTCTGACCCGTAAGACTTAAGCTGTTCTATTTTATTTAAATGTTATTTATAAAATGTTCCCAACTTTGCATTGAAAAATCAGTTACCAACTATTCTGATTATTTGGTTACTATTTAGTTTTTAAATAAAATATGTCATTATTTCATAAAGAGGTGTATTGCAACCACATATCTGGCTAGTCTGGACTTCTCAAGAGCCAAAATAAAATCTTCACTTTGAAAGTTCAAATAAATTCTTTAGGAGTCCCATAGATGAGAGTGCTGTTTGTTGCAGCATTTCAGTTTTTTAAGCCAGTGTACTTATTTTCATTTCTGTGCTAAAAATAGCATAGTTGGGTTTATATAATCGTTTTAATTTCAGCAGTGCATCAGAAACTGTATGTATACATGTATATATACACACAAAAATGGCATCATTTTTATCAACTTGAAAACTAGTTTGACAGCCTATGTGCAGCTTGAGATCAGAGGAAATCTCTGTTAACGGGATGAGTGCTTTGTTGTGCAGAAGGGTTTTCATCAACTCTTTTTAAGTTACGTTCAAAAAAAAAAAAAAAAGTGATCTAGAGAAGACAAATATTGAATTTTCTCCATCTGCTGTAACCCAACAGTGAAAAAGGTGCCCTCAGCTTCACTCTTTGAGCAGTGTTTTGTGGGAGAGAGTGAGTGCACCTGGACCTGAGAACTGTCCCTGTACAAGCTCCTGCTATAAACCAAAGGAAGTATAAAACTATTACAAAGGGAAAGGACAGAATTACCTGTGAGGATCTGGGGCCTTTTACATATCAAGAGCAAAATGTTTAACATTCTACTGTGATTGTCTCATTACAATCTCACAAATTATACTTCAGTATTTGATTTTACTGATGGAAATAATTAATCTGTATCCTAAATGTAAAAATCTTTTAGTATCAAACATAAAATTATTACTTTTAATGTCATTTCAATTTGTGAGACTGCATTAGTCAGTTTATATTCAATAAAGATACAGCAGTTTCAGATGCCTTGGAAAGGAAGCTCTGTTTAAAAAAAAAAAAATCAGTGAACAAGTATTCTTCATCAAAATCTCTGTAAATCTGATTGATAACTTGCATGATTTTTTTTCAGCTTGTGTGTATTTCCCTAGTGCTTCTATGTTTGTTTATGTTTATTAGTTTTTTTCTTTGTTATAACTGCTGACTTTTTTTTTCCCCTTCTAAGGGCTTGCAAATATTCAGGAAGTAGAGGCTGGAGTTCAGCATATTCTAGCAGATATCTTTGCTAAGGATAAAGATACACTGGATTTTATCAGGAGATTGTAAGTTTAAATTTTACTTTATAAACTTTCTAGGTTACATGGTAAAATTCGGTCTCCTGTCATGCAGGTTCAGTTTTTCTACTAATGTGAAAACAGTGTTACTGTAAGGTTACATTATAGCTGTTCCTTCACTTGTGCTGGGACATTCTTTAGCATTTCCACCCGCTTCATTCTCAGTGGAAGAGAAATTTCTTCTGAGCATAAAGAGGTACTGTGATTCCCAAGGTCTGAAAAATTATTGGAGTGGCCAACTTCATCAAAAGGCTAGAGCATGGTGATGTGATAATTTCAATGAAGGGGATGTTTTATAAAGGATATCCTGTCATTACTAGGCTGTCTCGTTCTTTTGACCAGTAGAATTGATATTATTGAATACACAGTTCTTCATGGATAAATCTTTTTGATCTAAACTATTACATATATAATAATCATAAGAAGCATTTAGGAAGTTATCTTTGGGATCTTTGTTACTCATAAAAATAAAGCAGTGGAAAGTTCTGAGTGTGTTTGGTGCTCAAAACAAGAAATAAGTTCTGAGATTCAAACGAGATCTTGCATTTTTATATTGTAAATGACTACTGTAACATTTTTTTGTAACTTCCAAAAACTTTCTAGAATAAGTTGACCAAACTGAAGTACAGATGGTGGCTTTTAATTGTCCATTCCTTTCATGAGAAGGCAGTGTTCAGCTTTTTCTGATGTCTCTTTGAATTTCTTCTGTTAGTGTGTTCCCAGTCAGTATACGTCATGTCAGCCTCAGCATTAAAGTCTGCAAGTGATTACGGAGTTGACGTAGTTTATAATAGTGCAAACTTTGGTTTTTATTTAATACAAACACTAACGACTTTTTACAAGTTTCATGCTAAAGTAACTTCATAACATTTGTTTCTTTCATATAGATGCCAGCAAAGATACATTCGTATCCAGTCAGCCTTGGCAAAAGTGTCATCCAAAAATAGCAATGAAAAAGATATTGATAAATTTCAAATTTACCATGAGTTTTCCTGTAATATAAAGAACATTCAGCATCATCAGGTACTCCAAATTATTTTTTTCTTATAGTTGTAGCTGTAGCATGGGTGACTTTGCTTTTGGATTTTGTTGCTTGAAACTGATTTAAATGATTTTTGATTATTTTTTTTCTTTCCTTTCCAGTTATTAAAGGCAATAGAGTTTCAAATTCTTCAAACACAAGTCTGAGATCTTAATCTTTTCTTTAAGAAATAGAGCAGACATCCATGTCTTCAGTATGTCTATTGTCTAACTAATTCTTATTGAATGAACATTTATAATGGCTTAGGTATTGGAATTTCTATATTGGTGTGATTTATTTTCAGCATGTGTGCCATGCTCACCCTCCCTTCCACCAGTGATGAGTATGTGGCAAGTGTTATCAGGAGAGGTATAAAGGCGGAGTGATAACTTATCACCTGTACAGGATGAAAATAGGGTGTTACATAGTATTGGAAAGTGCTTGGTTAAAGTGTAAGTATTTGAAACAAGCATTTGGTACTAAGCTTGTCAGGTTAAGCAGGTGAAAAGTGTCAAGGGAGGATCCAGAAAACTAAAATCAGAGGTGATCTACAAAAGCAGCTCTTGTCAGCAGCAGCTTAATGTAAAAGTTAAACAATCCAAACAGGCTCAGTGGAACCGTGCACTGCCCCTGAAAAAGAGTGTTCTGCATGTCATCAGCATTCCCTCCTCTGATACATCCTTAAGTTATCCTATGCCCAAGCTGTGATCTATATGGCTAGGAAAAGTAATAGGCTACAAAGTAAGCTTACTGGCTGAAGATAAACTGATGTTTTGTAAGGCTGCCCCAGTTACTACACTTCAAAGGTTGTAGCGGGATGCACTCAATACAGTTGTCAAGGCCTTTGCTCTAATTCATCATTAATCACCTAGGGATTTGTCTTCTGGTTTGGTCATGGTTGTGTAGCTTTAAAACAAGCAAAGAACAGTGTTGGCTGCTTCTAACCAAAAATATCCTTTGCCTGCCTTATTGCACTGCAGAATATCTATTGTTTACTCTTTAAATTTTCCTCTCCTTGCCATTTTGAAACAGTGAGGTATTTGAATTAATAAAGGATTTTCTTGCGTGTATTGAAATTAATTTATTATGAAAAACATTTCACAATGTGTATGAGCTAACTTTATACACACTTCCCTGGATATCCCAATATGGATGCTCTTAGGTGAGAAAAAAATTGCGCCTTGTTTGGTTGTTCTTCTATTGAATGGATACTTCAGCAGCCAAAGACTATATAGTTTTTCCTGCACTGAGAGCTTTAAATGTTCAATCTTCATATGCAGGTTGTATTGCACATACAAGTGTTCTCTGATATGAATTACTTCTTAGACAAGGCACCCTTTTTCTTCAACAGTGAGGAAAAACTGTTGCTCAGATGGAGACAGGACTCAGAACCAGATTTCTCAAACCTGATTGGCACTCTGACCCGATGGCTGCATTGTTTATCATCCAGGATGTGTTCTGATTTTGTGGTTTTGATGTTCAGTCTGTTTTGGTTCATTCTGCCTTTTGTCTCTCAGTAACCTTAATGCCTCCATGCCAGTTTCTGCTCTCCAGTAAAGAAATAACCACTGTTCTTGCTGTTTCTGTTCCTGGATGATTCTGCAGTCCTACTTGCAGTCCTTCATTTCCTGTATGTTATTGTTATTACCTATCCTAATGTATTGATTACTTCTCTGGCATAAATCTTTAAGTCAGTTGTTTGCAGTTCACTGAGGCCCTGGGTATGTCAGGGCCTGTTTATGCTAGACAAGAAAAAGAAAAAAGCGTGTGTGCACTTTGTGCTTTAAGTTGCTTGTGTTCTAAAAATATTTTGTTCTATTTCTTATTGATTTTTTTTCTTCCTTATTTGTTTTCCAGTTCATTTCTTTAACTTCTGTGTTTTGATGATAAAATAAGGAAAGAAAAACAGAGAAACGGGGTGGTGTTTTCTTTTAATCTGCCATTTCTTCTTTTACCTATAGTATAGTATTGCAGTTCTCAAAATCTTTCTCATGACTTTGTTTCTTTATTACCCAGCCTTATTACTTTGCTAATACAAATAATCATTTTTTCTTTTGTTCTTTGTTTTGAAACTTCCCTTTTTAATGCTTATGTCTTTAGCATGTATTTCACTGAAATCTTTCCTGCATTCAGAAAGCTGTGTAAAATGTTGGTTTTTGAATATACTTTGGGAAATGTGTAGGTTTAATCAACTGAAGAAATACTCTAGTTTGGTTCAGGACCAAAAAAAAAAAGAAAAAAAAAATAAAGAAAACGTAGAGAAGCTTGAACTTGAAGAGGACTTTGCTTTAAAATAAATAAATAAATTAATTAAAAGGCAGTAGACTAGTGTCACCCATAAGAGGATAGACTGTATGACAAAGCATTTGAAACCTTAAGAATGCCTTTAAAACTATATTGAAAGGTGGAATGGTGTGCAGTAAGCTGTACTTGGGTTCTGTGATTGTGCAGCTGTGTGCATCTGTAATTGCATGTGTGGTGGTTTAGTGTTTTCTTTGTTTATTGAAAGGCATGATTCTATGTGTTGAGACATACTGTGAAATAATTGGGAGAGATGGAGCCAAGATTCCGACTGAAAAAGTTAAAATACTGAACCTGAAAGAAGAAAACTTGTTTGTGTTATGAGTCCAACTCCAGGTTTTGACACGGCTGGATGGCTGT
Organism: Perdix hodgsoniae; assembly: GCA_035772895.1. Lineage (NCBI taxonomy): Eukaryota > Metazoa > Chordata > Aves > Galliformes > Phasianidae > Perdix > Perdix hodgsoniae. The sequence goes on from JAPSGF010000007.1 coordinate 3,817,486, forward strand.
GGGTAATTACAGCTGGAAGGTTTTGCTCTCAGGAAGTTTAGCCATGGTTCCTTCCACTGGCAGCAGACAACCCAAATGGGCTCTTTGAGGATGTGCAAATGCTGCCACGACTAAGGAAAAAGGTCTTCAGGAGTGTATTTGATTTTTTCAGCTCTTGTGCATGCCTTGAAGTTGCTTTCCTCTATTTGGAAAAGTCTGAATTTGTGGGAGGAAAAGAATTTATTCATGAAGTATAATGTTTGAGGCAAGTGCTCTATTTTCTATCTCATACTTACAAAGGAGTTGGAAATTAATGTCCTTGGCAAAATATACAGAATTTAGTGAGTTAAGTAAATTTGGGACATAGAGGAGAGCTGTGAGATAGGAAGGGTTTTGCATTTTTCTGATAAACAAAATTAGATTCGATGCATTTTGCAACTAGATCCACTTTTTGTTCTTGCTTTAAATTGTGTATTTTTTTTTCACCATTAACTCGTCCTCTGGGTCTCTTCCAGTGTGGATTAAAAGCAGTCTGTTTTCCAGAACTGAAAGGTTGCTTTTGTCTGGAATAGTTCTTTTGAATGTTAATTAAATAATAATAAAAAATACCCTTGTTATCTTAAGAGGAGAAGTTGACTAATTGCTTTCCGAATCGAGCATTTCCTAGATGATAGTCCCTCTCTGAACACATGACTTCAAAGAGGAGAGTCAGATTAACTTTTTTAATATGGGATTAAAAATGTAAGTAAGCGTTAGTGCTGTGCAGTTGTTTTAAGTTCAGGTGACTGGCACATTTTACAGACAGTGCCCATAGACAGCATGTGATGCAAATCTTGACCCTGGTAACAGCGCAGTGAATGATGACATTATAATTCTATCAGATGCATTCTTTGTCCTGAGCATCATTTTGATTTCGTTTTAGCTTGACATTTAGCTTTCTCGCTTTTTTTTAAATAAAATCAGAATAAACATGAAAGCATTTGATTTGTTAAAATGTGTCTTTCTAATCTCTACATGAAAACATTTGCTTTGGCAGTCAAGGTACCAGATGCTATAATATTTCACATGCAATCTTTATTATTAGCTTTGTTGTTCAATGATATGTCAGGCCTGGTATGTCACAGGAGCAGTAAGGCTGAGGAATATAAATTGGTACTATGTCCTGGAGTCATTTAAAACCATTGTATTTAACATATGTGACATGTCTGAGTTAGCTAGTGATTGAATTAAAGTTCATGATTGACACGGAATGCTCTGTTGTGACAGTGCTTAGGGCCTGCTACGTACAGCAACATGTGTAGTAATACGGGAATGTCAACTTGTAGCAGATTTCTTATTTTTATTTTTGCACTTTTTGAAGTACTTTAGAAGGGAAAACTACGGCTAAAAATGTGTTTAGTTTGTAGCTGCTTCTAACTGTTACTTTGTTTCTGAAATGGGCAGTGAATTTCCCTGCAAAATACCAGGTCTGCTTCACGTGGCTACTCATCTTCAGAGCGAGGGTAGGCTAGGAGATACCCACTGGGATCCACCACTTAGTTCTCATCCTGGTTTTAAGTAGTGACTCCCATTTGAAATAAAAATCTGTATACAGTTACCTCTTCTGCAGTGAGATTTGTGTTCACACCATGAAGATGCAGTAGTGTTACACAAGACTGCCAGAAATACGTGCATGCGCCGTAAGGCTGGAGCCTTAGTATTAATATAAAGAATATACCTATAATATTTTCAGTTGTTCAGGAGCAAAGTGTGAATAACTGAAATTAATCCCCTTTCAAATGAAGCTGATCATTTTTGTGTTTCAAGTTCTGATTCATAATTAAATTGGTGATGCTCTTGGGAAGTAGAACGAAGCCTGAAGCACAGAACTAACTTTTTTTCTTCTTGTTCTGATTGTAATCACTTTTTCCATTCAATTTTGAGTTTTAATTTGTCTTAATAATTTATCTGACCAATTCAGTTCATGCTGACTTATTAAGTGTTTAAGATAAAACTGGATCTTGGGATTGCAGACTCAGGGAAAAAGGCATGCTTTGTTATGCCACAGCATGATTTAATCTGTGTTTAAATTGTGGATGTTATCTGTACAACCTAGTACTTGGTGAACTGATTTACTGTACCACCATCATGATTTGCTACAGAATGTCAAGCAAGCGCGTACACAAATGTTGATAAGTTTATCTTTTGGATATTTTGTGTGTCATCTGTCTCTGCCATTTATGTTTGCACTCAGATTCTGGCCATTAACCGAGGGGAAAATCTGAAGATCCTGACAGTGAAGGTCAACATTCCTGACGGGGTGAAGAATGAATTCTGTTGGTGGTGCGTCAATGAAAGGTCTGCATGGATACATATTCTTACAGAATTTTTTTATTTTTTATTTTTTTACTGTAGACACCTACGTGCTGAAATGTACCTCACATGTCTTCTTACATTAAGAGACTGATTTAAACAACTGCTTATTAGATGAAACTAACATATGGATAATTCTTATTCTACATTTCCCACTGCCGTGGCACTACACCAAAAAAAAAAAATTGTGCCTTTGGCATTATTTGGGGAATCTGGCACCGTTCTTCAAGGAATTGAATTTTTAAGAAACAAAGACATGATGAAATGTGAATGTATTTTTAATTTGCAATATGCATCACATCCAGTGCTCTTTACTGAAAGGAATTTGAAGAATCCACCCTAGAACATATTTCTAACTTCTGAAAAATAACTTCATAAGCGTGATTATAATGAGTAAAGACTGCCTCAAGTTTTAAATTGGTAAAGAATGCAACTGAGTTCTGTGTATGTGAGGAACTGCATTCATTGATCTGGTTTAAAAAAAAAATAAAAAATCTATTGGATTTAACTGACAACCTGAAAGTGGCTGTCTTCAATCCATAATTCTCACATACTTTGTGACTTGATTCTTGAATTTTGATCTCTGGTTATTTCAGAAAACCGGGCTCTAAATTCTGGGACATTGTCTTATTTCTTGCTTATTTGCTCTGACAAATACTTTTTTTTGTTTGTAGTGAAACATGTTTAGTGTTGCATAATTTTTTAATGAAGTTTTGTTTGAATATGCATTGTTTTGGGCAATATCTCTGATACTCATTTTCTTGGAAACTGCACTTTACCTTGATGCTTTCCGTTGAAGAATATCGTTGTCCAAATTCTGCATCTTCCTTGCATGTATGAAATACAGATTTACCTTTCTTAACTGAGATAATGGAGCATTGTTGTGAGGATGTTATAGAAACCTTTAAGTTTGCCTCTAAAAATACAATTACCAAATAGAGGAAACAATATGGGGGTTGGGGGGGATGATGTGAAGGCTTTTTAATATCTAAAAGCAAGTATTTTTGTTCCCCAGTAAGCCCTAGAAAGGGATGTGTTTAAAAAAACAAACAAACAAAAAAAACCATATATATATATGTTGTTTGTAGCTGCTTCTAACTGTTACTTTGTTTCTGAAATGGGCAGTGAATTTCCCTGCAAAACGTGTATATATATATATATATATACCCTTTCACTGTAAAATAAATAAATAAATAAAAATAGTAGTTCTTCCAACATGGGAACCTCTGAAAGACTTAGTTCCACTTTGCCAGATAACATAATATGATCTAGTACTAACAGGAAATTATTTTTTGTTGAAGTATCAGGATTAATAAACACACCTAAGTATCATTTTAGATTTGATATATTTAATGGAATTTCCACGTTCCTCACACTGTATATTCTGTAGGCAGAAGATGACCGTCAGTCTTGCTTTTACTGCATCTGTGAGCTACAGATAATGGAACAGCTTGTCACTGCTACCCAAATTAAAGTGGGATGTAAATTAGGATATTTTTGGTTGGTTACACTTTTGTGAGTCATTTTGAGATAAAAAGAATATTGACCTTGGAAATGGAACTACTTATTAGTACTTAGCATTCATGCAGCTATGCATGCTCATACTTTTTTACTATTTAAGGGCAGATTCTTCTCTAAAGTTAGAGAACTTCAGAAGGAATGATTTTAGATATTGGTGTGTTAACGTCTGTGACAGATTCTCAACTTCTTCATTAGATTGACAACTGTTACAAAAATAGACAGGTATTTCCTACTTAATGTGCCTTCTGCTTTACAAGCATGAAGGTGACGGTCCAAGATTTGCATTACTTTCAGTGTGTTTATTGGTTAGAGCAGAAGGTCAAGACATTTGTTTGGGATAAAGAGTTCAAAGCTTTACCACAGTAGTTACTCATTTTCAGAAGTTTGCAGACGCAGGTGTAGAACCATAAATACCACCTTGCTACCAAGTTTGACCAATGTTCTAGTCACTAGACTGTATCGTATATTGTTCATTGAATTAGTAGTAAATACTACCTAATCTAATACCTTTTTACCTAATATCTAATACCTTTACTTTTTCTTCTGAGGCTTTTTTAGTATTGTATACCTCCAAAATGAAAAGTGGGTTTGAAAGACTAGAATTCCTCATCACAGCATTCAGCTCTGCGCAGACATTTTCTGTAAAAACTATATTATCTTCACAAATTTAGGACATTGAATTGATGCCTGTAGTACCATCTAAGTTTTCTTGAAATTTGAGATTGCACTGAAAATTCAGGAGTACCCCTATAGACCTTGTGGAATTAACTTCTCCCAGAAAACAGCATCTCTGTTAGTTGACAGTGTCAGTTAATACTAGAAATGCACTGATCCTGAAGATTCACATGTGAAGTGGGAGGTGGATAAATGAGCAACGAAAAGCTGTTTTATCTGGCTTTGAGCATAAAGGTGTGGATTGACCCCTTGGAAATGAAGTTCAGGATCTGATAATGTTTTTGTTCCATTTCTAGACAGAGTTCTCAGATGCTGTGTGAAGTCCATGGTACAGGCTTTACATGAGATCACTGATTTGGTACAAGTTTCATAAGATGGCTTGGGGGGAAAACAAGGCTCTGCTTCCTGTGCTTCAGGTCTAAAAGCCTGATGGTGCTCTTCCTAGAATGTTAATTAACATTAGTAGTCTTTAACATGCTCTCCATTAATTTTTTTAATGTATAGTTTCACTCTTTGAGGTGTATCAGTAGTCTGAGCCATTTACATTTATGTTGATCCTTGTTGAAAAGCACATGTGCACACAGGTGATGAGTGGAGTAAGTTGTCATTTATATGGCTTCATTTAATGGGCTTCTGTCATTTCTTGATTAAATAATTGAGGAAAATCTGCAATTATAGGAAAGTTTAAGTATTATATGCACATGATTGTACTGTTATAAAAGAGTGGATTTTTCTTCTTCCTTTATGCAGTACTGGAATGATTGAAATACGGTATTTGCTATGAATTGAAATTACTGCTTGGCTATTTTTTAATTTGTAGCAATTTAGGATTTTAATAGAATGTTGCCCAAGTCATTTTTTGCTGTGTATGTAGGTAATAAAAACATCTGCTGTGATAATGTATTTACAGATAAAATATAAGCTAGCTGGCAATAATGCATAGAAGAGAAGGGCTAAAGAACTACTAGTTTCAAAATTGATGCTTATTTGCTCTGAGGATATCTTCTGGGGGGAATGTCATTATGCTTACCACCTGAACAAATTTTATGTTTATTGAAATGTATGACAATAAGGGAATTTAAAGCCTTTGACAATTTTACATATATATGGAAAGAGTTGCTAGTAGCAAAGAAGTTTTTTTGCAAAAACTGTTAGCAAAGTGATGAGGTCATGTGGCTAAACACTCAAAACTCTGAAAGCTGTAAAACTAAATGGCAAGCCTAATTCTGCTCCCATGACTGTGTGTTGATACAGTGTTGACTTCATCACACATTTCTCAGCTGTTACGTACACTTAAAATGAAAAACTGTCTTGGGAAATTGTGGAATTCCATTAAATAGCTGAAAAACTGCCTGGGTAGGAGCAGTTATTTAGGAGTCTTAGTATATCTGAGTGAGTGCAGGTAAACTAAACAGAATCAAAAGTTAAATTCAGTCCTGTTTTTCTTCATAAAATGCATCCAGACATTTAAAAATATATTTCGAATCCTTTTGCAGTTTGAGACTGAGGCATGTGAAAAACACAACAGCGGAAGGAAACTGTTAGCTTTGAAGCTGAGGTGTACTTTAGGTCAAAATTTGAAGAACTGGTCACTGTTGCTGTGAACACTGTGCAAGCTCTCTCTGTGTACTCTGGAGAGTTTGACTTAGAAAATGGTGGGAAATGATCTTAGTTCTGTTGGATATTTCTTATTGAGAATTCATTTCCTAATTGTTTGGAGTGGTTTTTTAATTTGTTTTTTTTAAAGTGGGACTGCTGCCAAATGGATTTTGGACTTGAATAGAGTACTCAAAGCATTCAAAATGGTATTAGAATTGGATTTCATTAATTGATATTTTTTTTGTGCTTGAATTTCTATCTGGACACAGTTGCTTTCTATCAAGAGCTCTGATAATGTTCAGAAGAGATGTTTCAGCATTTTTTTATGGTATGAAGGTTCAGTAAGTAACACAGTGTTAATTATAATCTTTATTGGTCCAAGTTTTTTTCTTCAATTGAGACAGTTTGGCTTCTCAAAGTGAACAGTAATTTTTAAATTATTTTCTTTAAATTGTGAAATATTATTGCATTCTAACATAAATAAGAAAAAGACAAGCCTCCTATGTTGTCTGACAGTAGAAAAGAGCTAGATTTGATTCTAGTCACATTTGAAACTATGACTTCATTGCCTAAGTATTGTAGTAATTTTGCAGTTTATAGAACACTGCATTTAACCACTCAATTCAATAGACTTTTGAAAATCCCCTTTTTATCTGAGTTTTCAGGTATGTACTTAAAGCATTTTTTTTTCTGTTTTTCTATTCTTCTGCAGATGGAGACCAAAACAATTTTTAAAACCAGAGTTAATGAGAATACTACGAAACTCAGTAGAGGATGCATACAAACGCCTCATATATCCTCTCCTTTGTAGAGAATTCAGGTAATCCCAGAATGGATAAGTATTTTCATACTACTGAATTCTTAACAGTTCTCTTTAACTTGTTATTACAATATCTTTTATACATTTGAAAATATTGGAAAGTTTTTGCTCTCCGTATTTTCAGAACTATGTAGTCTTGGTTCTGTTGAATAAATATGTGACCCTTCTTGGTTTAGGCTAGGATAAGGAAATCATTTCTGTTAAGACATTTTTCTCTTAAGACATGTTTTGCATGTTTCCATCTTTATTTGTTTAATGAAGTATAGTATGGAGTTACATGACCATGGTAGAACTATGTAATTATTCTCATATTAACATCTAAGTTCTACGTTACTGAATTTGCACAGGATCTCTTCATATCAAAGCAGCTTCTGTTACGTTGTTCTAACACCATTTCTTTTACTCGTTTAAAAGAAACGAACAAAGTGGTTGCTGTGGATGAAAGCATCCCTCATGTTTGCCATCTGCAGTTTGTGGTAGATGTACTGGTTAGTGTTAGTGCTATTTATTTATTCATTTTAAATTGTAATTGTCTCTAGGGTAGTCAGTGTTGTGTCTGGTGGCACAGTAGTAATGATGTCATTAGACAGCGTCGCTTGTAAAACTTATTTTGTTGTTCCAAACTGAAAGGAAACTTAAAGCTTAGAGTTTAAATGACTCTAGGTAAGGTATTTCCATGGCACAGTGTATGAGTTTACCACATAATTAAAATGATTGAGTATGTCAGAAAGTTTACTTTCTATAATTGTTGTCTTCAAATGAGATGTAGTATTGGGCTTGATTGTATTGTAAGTTTTCCTTATGGCTAGAGATTTGACTGTCAGACTACTTATCAGACCATTCTCATGAGAAGGAGAAAGGTCACGCCTCCTGTGTTTCATGATTAAAGGCTGAGATGGGAAGAGTAATAAGGTCTGTTCTTCCTCTGAGGATGTAGCTGGCCAAAAGCACATTCCTGCTACATCTTACCCATCCATATTACAACTTTTTTTTTTTTTTTCCACCCTTCTGAATTAATCATAGCATGTAAGAAATGAACTCTGTTCCTTCCTGAGTAAGAATAGGCCTTCTCTTTTTCCAAAATGACCTGACAAGAATATTGTCAGATTGGCTAACAGTACTGATGGTGTGATACTTATTTTTTGAATGCAAGAGAAACTGCCCAGGCATTATGTTTGATTTGGGAGAGGCTTCCTGATATGTGATCTTTAAGTTTTAAAGTCTGTTTTGAAGCAGTTCAACTGGAGTTTATTAAAGAGACCTTATTTCTGAGATCATAAATGTTGAAACTTGTGTTGGTTATTCAGCATAATAAGTACCTGAAGTCCTCAGTCACATTCTGATATGTAGTTCTTACCTCCCAGCCTGGCTATTCTCTTTTGTTTTGGTTCAAATTAGAGCAGTTTTCCTGGCATTTGCTTCTCAGGAGCGTTGTTGGATGAATGTTCTATATTCTTCCCTGTGGAACAGGACTGTCAGCTAATGTTTTGAACAGCAGACGCTTGTCATGGCTTTCGGGTTTCTTCACTGCAATATACTGTGTTTGGTCTTTTATTTATTTATTTTATTTTTTTGGCAAGTGAAATTGCTTCACATCTTTTGTTTAGTCACTCCATGGTGAGCCTGTGTTTTTTGTAGTGTTGGGTTTTTTGGGGTTTTTTTTTTTTTTTGGTGTGTGTGAATTTCACAGTTTCTTGAAGTGCTGAGTTGACTCCTTTTTGTGACCTTAGTATCTGTAGCTGCTTGAGGGAAGGCACTATCTATTGTTTGGCCAAGGTGAGGAACATCTCATGACCTGTGTGCAAGTGTGTGCTTCTGTCAAATGGGTGTGAAAGTATTTGTCATTCCTACTTTCTCTGCAATCAAACTCTATTAAAACAAATAAAACCAAACTCCAGAAAGGTAAGTCTGATATCATAAAATAAATAATCCAACTGTGACATAATGGTTCTTTTCTCATATTTTTGCTTCATGATTCCTATCACAGGATTCCCATGCCTTAACACATTTAACTTTTTATTCAGATCTTAACAGTGACGAGGGGTATTGTGTATAATGCTATGAGGGCTACTGCAGCAGTAAGTTATTTTGTACTTAAATGAACAGAAAATCTTGCAACAAAAACGATTTATTTCCCTACTACTTTCTAGATGAGGTGTATAAGGCATAAATGTAAAGAATACAAATCTTGCTGTTTGTTCGTGAGTGGTTGCCTGTTTATATTTTACTCATTGTGATAGTTTGGCATGATTGGCAGTGTCTGACTAGAAAAAGCTGAAGCTGCTCCCACGGGGAAGAATGCATGGAACCTGCCAGTAGTATTCCTGGTCCATAACCGTTTAACCCTTATCCTCCTTTTATTCCCTTCCCCCACACTGGGAGCTGATTTTTGGGGATTCTTGAAAAGGGCTGCTAAAATACTCAATACCTACTTGCAGCATTAATATCTGCAATCCACCCCATGCTGTTCTTTCTCTTTTCTTTTTATTGTCATTAGACATTGGAACAGAAAGTTTCCAAGAATGTATTGAAATTTCTAGTGCATCTAGTGATCAGAAGGATAAAACTTGCCAGCAGGAGTTACCTTATTTATTGTTTAATTTCCTTTCTTCCACTCTGTCAGATACCATAATTTCTTATATCTGGTATAATAATGTCCAGTGTTGCTTTTGGCACTTTGAAATACATTTTATTTTGTTGCAGTCCTTCATGGAAGGATTCCATAAGGATTTGATGCAAGTGATGTGGCATGAGCATTTCTTAATGGATAATCCTTTCCTAATTTTCCATGCTTTTTTGAAGTGAGTGCTTTCTCTCCTCAGTCTTCAGGGACACAAACAAATTTCTCTGTATATCTTGTTTCACACCTGAAGCTAGTTTGCAGACATTTTTCCAGGGAAAGGGTAACCTCTTAGACTGTGTGTGGAAGTGGGGACTTCTAAATCTCAGTTTAAAGACACACTCATCAAACTTTGAATATAAAAGCAAATAGATCGCAATTAGGTTATTTGCTTTTATGATAGTGTAACTATTAGTAATATGCAGTCTGAGTGCTTTTTAGAGTTCAAATGAGGAACTTGAAATACTCTGTCAATACTCTTTTTTTAAATCAGCAACTGCAGCTTTTAAAAAATATATTTTTTACAGAATTTGCTCTTTGATTGTTTGAAGAGGAGGGCTGCTATCCTCTTCTGCGTTATATCTCTGCCACATTAATGAGAATTGTCACAAATTGGAAAAACATGAGGCTGGGCATCTTGCCATTTGGAAGAAACCAATGGTACAGTGAAAAACAGAAAGATATTACATTGTTTGAGGTAGCTTAATATTTGTTCAAGGATCAAATGACTATTCCAACTTTAAAATGAAGGGCCAATACTTGCGACAGTAGATCATGTCATTGACACTAGTGTTGAGTGAGAGACAGTTAGAGGGAAAAGGAACATCTATATTTGAAATTAAAAAAAAATACAGGATATTATGTAATAGAAAGGACATACGTTATGTTCCCCCTACGCACCTGGCACTTTCAGTAACATTTCCTGTTACTATAAAAGTTTTGGTATATCCATTTATCCATGCCAATTTTAAATACCATTTCCATAAGGTGCACATAACTAATAGCATGTGTTTAGGGGCAATTTTAATTCCGGCACAAGGCTCCCTTCACAGATAGACTGACGTGAATTTGCAGTGTGGGAGGACTCAGCCTTGTGGGCCATAGGGAGCCCATATCTCTGGGATAGATGGAGAGATTGAATTCAGTCTGTCTCTGTACAAAGTCTCTAGTTCAAGAGCTGCAAATCTTCTGTTGTTTACAGACAAATTTTAACTTTGTTTCGACACACATTTGCTATCTGAACCTTAGTTGTGCATGTATGTAGAAGATCCATGCAGCTGTGAGGCTTAGATATTCGCTTTTTTGTTCCTGGCCTTTCACAAAATACATCAAGTATTTCTGGTAATTTTATGGGCAAGAATTCAACTGGCACCTCCACCAATATCCCTGGACTCCCTCTGGAAAAGAGTGGTTCTGTGGTTTGGGCTATTTAACACTTGAAAAATGGTTTGGACTGTATTGCATTACAGAAGGATGCTGCAAGACTGAATGGCAGGAAATGAAATGGCAACTGAAACGACAGTAAAGTGATGTTAGAGCAATTCTCTTTTTATATATAAAATGAGAACTCTGAGCTGCCCTGACAGTCTTTCGCACTGTGGAAGGTATTTCCATGTAGTTGCTAAGCATTCAGAAGATAAGATTATTTAGTTGTGGGGTAAAGTCAGAACAGAATAACTGGTATAATTTGCCAATATTTGGAATTCTGATCCCCTCATCTCAGAAAAAATAATGAATAGCTATCTCTTTGTATTTTTATTAGGCCTGGAAATCTCCCAGTGAATGGAAGGTATTGAAGATAGAAAGGTGTAGTTTTTTTTTTCCTGTATGAAGTATCAAGTAGGTGATGACTCCACAGCTTAGTAAAGAACAGACTTGCTGAGGTGGAGTGTGAAGAATGGCACAGAATTTTCAAGGATAACTTTCACTCTCTAGGCCAACCATAAAAATGAAGCAGACCAATCCTCCAACAAAAAAGGCAGTTCTTTGCAGTTTGTGATAGACCTGCAGACCTTGCTGCTAAAGCACTTTGAGAACACAAGATGCGTGTGGGTTGATAGAGAAGCTGGACAAGAGATTTGTTGTGGGCTACTAAAGAAACAAGCAATGTCAAGCTCAGGAAATAATAAGATGAAAGCAGTTGGAGGCTAGAATAAAATTCAGGAGCATTGTATAATTTTAACCATACTGCTTTGAGTAATATCTATGTTGATTTGGTATAGCTGATATGTAGAGAGAGGTTTTTTTTTTAAAAAAAAATGGGAGGCATTTTGCTGTTGCACAGTCCCTTCGCAAATGCTCTCACAGTGATGTGAGAAAGAGAACAGCTGATTAACAGGAAACCATGAAACTGAAGTTTAGCGTACCTATGTATGTATGGGAACTGCTGAATCACAGCCTGAACCTCTGATTGATCACCTGAGGCGAGCAATGAGTCAGCCATGGGAGCACAGGTGAAGGCAATGCACCTGTGCTGCAGGAAGGGGTGGAGCCCAGCTGCACCTCTCCTAGACCCATTTAAGAGCTGACTACCAGTGGGGGAGGATCTCTTCTGGAGATCCCTCCTCTGGAGTTTCACAGCAATCCCAGGATACAGGTAAGCATTCTATCTATTCTCTTTTAGTATAATAAGTGCTTAGCCAAACTCTGTATATTTCATAATTATAACATCTGTACATTCATTGATGATACATGTGTACCACTTGTCCACGTGTCCCAAAGCTAGTTCTTGTGTGTTGCGGTCAATGTGTTTGGTTATTTTTTCATTTTCTTTTCCATGGTTGCTCTGACTTTTGAAATGGTCACAATGGGCTGGCCATAGCCTGTATGTTGTGAGGTGCTCCCAGGGTTGTAGAACTTACTGCTGACAGCAGCATGTCTTTCTGAACTCAAGCTTTATACTCAAGTGTATGAATGAATGAGAGTTGGAGAGAGAGAGCGTTACCACAGACTGGCAAGTGACAACCAATGCAGTTTCCAGATCCATCTCTGCCACTTGTGGAATGGTACAGTGCTGAGCTGGGTGTTCGCTGGATCCTGGGGATGCTTAAATCAGACTCAAGGTTTTCTGCATGTGAAGATTACTCAGAACAGTATTGTATTGAGTCATGTCAAATGGCCTTTGTGAGTTATTTGAACTCTTTGTGACCTGCTTGAGACTTAGCTGTCTGGCATTGGTTGACCTGAACAATTTCAGTCACTTGTTCTCATAGCATTTGGTTTACTGCAGTGCAAGTGTTTTCTCTGTAGAAAATACACTTAGAGCTTATTTTTTTCAGTGATGGGTGGAAAGAAAAGCTGATTGAGGACCTTGGCAACCCTTAAAGTTCTGTGAAGGCTTTTGCTTGTCTTAATTCTTGTAGTTACTGTCGCTGTAATGCAGGTGAAAATGGTAATGATTGCCTGCAAAATAGAAACAAGCTGCTACATAATGAATATTTGTGTCCTTGTTGCTTTTTCAGTTTGGCTTTTTATATTTAACATGCCATACAGTGTCAAAAATGCTTGTTCTTAATAGTCATTCTCTCAGTGTCCACTTTTGACAAATAAAATAGCATGCGCCTTCTGTACCTTCATTCAACAAGGCTGTGATTTGTCTCATGTAGTGCTGTGCAGTATGTATTCATGAAGTTATCAAAATCAAATTGTTGGTGCACCAGTTCTTCTTTCTGTTGAAAAACACGGAGAATTAAACCCATCAACTTCCTACTTTGGTTTTGAGGAAACAGGATAACCTCACAGAAATGTGTCAAATCTGCAGTACCTGTCAAAGTACTTAATTCGTAGATGAAGCTATGTGGCTCAAGAATTGTAATGTGTTAGTCCTTCCAGGTTCTCTCTGGTATCTGGGTCATAATTTTTCTCAAGAAGTGGGAAGTTACTCTAAGTTCAATCCATGCCTTCCTCAAATCTCTTTCAAGTAGATATCTGCTCTTTAGGAAGCTATCCTCTAGTCAAAACTAAGTTGAGGTTTGAATTTTAGTTTGTGTATATACACTTTTTATAGGTATTTCTGTTATAATACTTTCTTATACAGTCCTCTCATTCTGGTTCTAACTGACCCCCTATAAAAAAGAAAGTGTAAAAGATATGACTGAAAGTGTAATATTTAATTAATGAGCATGAAAGCAGAAGTGGAAAAATTTATGACTTTGGAACTATTGAAAGTGCATAAAGGAAAGTTGAAGTAAAAATGATTTCTGCTTTCATCCTTCTAAGATCAAAGTTGACATCTGATGCAGAAAAGGAATCTGTGATGATGTTTGGAAGAAATCTCCGGCAGTTGCTTCTGACCAGCCCTGTGAGAGGTCGTACTTTGATGGGAGTAGATCCTGGATACAAACATGGCTGCAAGTTGGCTATTATTTCACCAACCAGTGAGTTTCAATACAAATTTTTGTTGTTATTAGTTTTGGAAGGGCTGTTAAAAAAACACGTGTTCAATTATGGGAAAGAGTAGTTTCGAAAAGCTATGAGTGCTGCTCCAAAAGTAATGCCTCCTATTTGCTTTGCCATTGTTGGCCTATGGCATCAGAAGTGGATGTTGGTAATATGACAGCAGAGGCTGCACCTTCCTTCCAGTGTCCCATTACATGTTGTTGCCATATGACAGGTGGCAGCAGAAGGGCACTCTAGCAGAATAGTGTCTGCCTTGATGGTGTGGTGTGTATGAAGTAAGGAGGTAGAATTGAATTCCTCTATGCAAAAAAAAAAAAATAATAATCATTGACACTTGCTAAATGTTTCTGGAGACTAAATAGTGGATATGAGTACAGTGAAACAGTGCGTGGTGCATTTCAGCAGTGGAGACAGTGATGTGAACAGTAAGTTGCATTCCAGGTGGCCATGCAGATTTTCACAAGTGTGGTATATAGACTCTTGTTCATAGCTGCTGGAGGTGCGTAGCTAATGATGGTGACTGTTTTGAAAAATAGGCGTTGTTGTGCTCTGTTGTAGTTTTCATAGAAATGAATAGGAGGCATTACTTTAAGAGCAACCTATGTTCATTTTATCAAACAGATGTTTGCTTCTTTAAGTTTTTAGTGATTTCCACACATCCTGTCTTGGAAATTCCTTTCTTCAGATATAAAGTTAAATTTTTTTGCATGTCGATTCTAGTGTCTCTTGTGATATTGTTACTCTTCAATTCAATAGAATTTCAAATTCCCTCAGCTTCCTTGAATATAAAACCAAATAACTGTGCCTCTCAATAGTATGCAAAGAGAACACCTGGCATTTTTATTCTTAACAGAGAGTTTGGGTTTAAGTGCTTTCTATAACTTAGCTTTTTCCTGGGTAGCATCTTGAACATCTGGACACTTCATCAGACCTTTTTGTTAGGGTTGTGTGTTAATGTGAGAAGTCAGAAATGTTTTATTGAACTTATTTTGTTCAGTTTCTAGGTGGATAAAAATCATAGATTTCCAGTGCATCCTAGTCTGATCTGGGGCTCCATGCTTTTTTAGGTGCTGTGAGGAATCTTTTTTTCTTTTGTCTTTGATTTTTTTGGCTGAGAGTATACATACCCAGTGAGGGAATAAGAGAAGATACGCTCTTAATGTGCCTTAAAATGGCAATGAAATGGAGGTAAATAGTTTACATTATACTGTTAGCTATCAGTACTGTTTAATATAGGCTTATTTCCAAATTTGTTATGGGAATATGGCAGGAGCGAGCCTTGAAGTTCTAGAGCTCCTGTGCTACTTGTCCTTAAAATGGATTCTTATTTTTCATCTCTCTTTGGTGGTTCTCTTTTAAAACAAGTAAATAAAAATAAGTAGACTATAGCATTACATTTTTTTTTTTTTTTTGCGGTGCATTTTGTTCTCTTTGATAATATTAAGACTATAAAGTGTCATATAATTTGCTGCTCATTATGTCGTATTTGGATATGTTTTCAGGGAAATACAAAGTGTACTAACTTAGGCAGCCAGAGCATTTTTATCCTTTGCCTACCATACTTTTCATCTAATCAGAGACAAAAATAAAAGATGTCATATTAAAAAGGTTAATTTGATGATATACAAATAAAGTTCAGTAATTCAGGAGGCAATAGCCTTGAAATGTCTTTTTTAAAAAATTATTAAATAGCTTTTTTTGTTGTTGTTCTAGGTCAGATACTCCATACTGATATTGTATACTTGCATTCCGGTCAAGGATTTCGCGAAGCTGAAAAGATAAAGAGGCTTCTGCTACAGTTCAGGTATGCTGAGGAAACTTATTATTCTTACTCGCTTAACATGATGAAAAATCTTTGCATCGATACTGGACTTTGGGTAGAATCAAAATACTACTAATTTTAATGTAATTATTCTTCCGTGTGGTTTAGAGTTTACTTTTTCTTATTCAGTTTTCATGCTTTTTATCCTACGTATATGATAGAAGGATATGAAATGAAGCAATGAGTATGACTAAGGTTGCATGCTATTAATGTATTTCCGTAAAACTCTGTCATTCTATTTTTGCTTAGGATTAGAAATTAACATTAAGTTAAGGAACAAATTTAGACATGCTGTCTTCCCTTCTTCCCACCCTGAACCCACTCATTGATCCTTTCCTATTCCAAAAGCCAGATATAATTTTTGGAAGAAGTTTGTTAAGCAAAGGAAATCCTACCCAGATTGATCTCCAGATGGAATAGCAAACGGGGAACACAATTAAAGGGTTATTGTATTTACATGCTTTGGGAACCCCAATGGGCAGACATCTTCTCCAGTCAATCAGCTGCTGAACTGCTGGTGTATATGAGCCAATTTGGTTTTAAGCATTGGATTGGCTTTAAGCATCATTATTTGGTAATTAGTTGGCTGTACTGCAGCAGTCAGAGACGTAGTCTGTAACTGAGATTCTGATTGCTTGGGCACCTACCTTTTTCATGATTTATAGTAGATGAAGGAAATACCAGGTGAGTTGGTCAGAGGACTGTAAATATGTGACCCTTCTTTTATAGATACCATTATTTTTTTTAACTCTTCAATTTCATTACAAGTGAGTGACATTTTTGACTCCTCTTTCTAAGTTACATTGAAAAACTTTTAAGTAAAACCACCAAAAAAGTGGTATTACTAAGTATATGTTTTTATTAAGTCAGCTGTTATATTATGTAAAATAAGGTGTATTGGTCATTGTGCATTGAGCATTGTGTGGAAAAAGTCTAAAAGAATAGTTGAAAATTGTTTTCTTTTTCTACCCATTCAAAGCTGTAGCACTGTTGTGATTGGCAATGGCACGGCTTGCAGAGAAACAGAAGCTTACTTTGCTGATTTAATTATGAAGAAATACTTTGCACCACTGGATGTTGTTTACTGGTAAGATTACTTTGCTTTTTGTGATGTTCAGCTGTTCAACCTATTTTAACCTAACAGCTGTTTAAGTGTAATATTTGTGAAGTTATTCTTTTTGTTACTTCATCTGTGTTTAAGTCAAGCTTGATCCATCCTTCTAGCCAGAGGAAAAGGGGTGTAGCTCTTTGGAGCATGAAGGTAGATCTAAGTCTGCAAGAGACTCAGTGAAGTAGTTTTTCTGAAGTTCATTCTGTTGCTGTTATCATACTGACGTGTGTGAGAATTGTAGCTCAAGGATCATGTGTTCATTTCTTGGTAAAAGAAGAATTTCTTGGTAAGAAGTTAAACTCCAAATGATAAACCTTGTGTTATCTGACTGTTGTATAGAATATCTACTAATCCTCTGGATATTAATTTGTCTGGAATTAAATACCTTGTCTATAGCTAGCAGAAAATAGTGAAGGTTTTTATCTTCTTTAATTTTAAAACATTATCCATTAGTTTGTCGAATTCTAACTATTCTACCTTTGGATTGTATGGAACTGTATTGCTTTCTTCTTTTCTAAGCAGAATTGCGTCTGCTGCTTAAGAGACAAGGATCTTCTGATGTTGTTAGGCAATATTTCTGTTATGGTGGGTTTGGCGGTGTTTTTTTGGAGGGGGGACAAGAGGAGGATGCATATGGGTTGTTGGTTTTGTGTTTTTTTTTTTTTTGTGAAGAATGGAGACTGTTCAAACTTCTGAGAAATTATGCTTCTGCTTTGGGAAACCAACTCCAAAACAGTGGATTTTTATAGGCAGTAGAAAATGAAAAGCACTTCATGCTGTGTGTTTTTTGGCAAATATTTATGTTAGTTTTGTTCACTTTATGTAGTTTAAACATCAGTTATGTTAACATAAGCATTTTGTCTGAAGGGAGTAATGATCTGATATCATATACAAAATGAAAGTAACTGTTTAGCCTATACAGGAAAAATATATTTCTGCTATTCTGTGGCAGATCATTTTCATATTCTTTTCTTGGGCTGCTTTAACATTTTTTAATATTGTAAAGAAAGATTATAGAATCTGAAAGATAACAAAGTATTGGTTGGGGAGGGGGTGGCCGATAGCATTTAGAAGTGAATAAAAGCTTTAGGAATCAGTATAAATGCTCTAAGACAGAAGTCATACAGGTTACCAAGTTAGTTGCTTTTTGTATTAGTATCTGATCATTTTCTACGTTTCATTTTTTAACAAAACTTTGGATGATATTAGTAGGAAAAGTAAAAAGAGGCATTACTTTTGGAGCAGCCCTATTTTATTATGTTGGCCCACAATGTCAAAGATGGATGTTAGTGGTGTGCATGGCAGTAGAGGTTAAACCTTTCCACCAGTATTTTATTATGTATTGTTGCTGTGTGACAAATGGCAGCAAAGAGATGTCTGACAGAATGATGTCTGACAGAAGTGTGTATGGTTGTGTGTAATTGAATTCCATGTGGAAAAAATGGCATCTGTTGATATTCATTGACACTTGCAGAATGCTTCTGAAGACCAAACAGTGGATGTGAGCACTGTCAGGTAGTGTGCAGTGCATTTCTGCAGTGGCAACAGCAGCATGAAAGACAAGCCATGTTCTGGATGGTTGCACCACAAAATGAGGAACATCTTGATCAGCTCGTCTGCATGAATTGGCAGATTATGTCCAGGGAACTGTGTACAGAGCTGAAAACTGGGCCTCAGTGTGTTGGAAACAATGGTGGTAATGTTGGGATCTCACAAAGTTTGCATCAGGTGGATCCCACAAAAGCTCGCACAGTAGAAGCAGAAAGAACACTGTATGCAAGTTCGTCATGTCCTATTGAACAAATACAAGGCTGAAGGTGATAGTTACCTGGGTCACATCATTACTGGTGATGAGATGTGGTATTGCCACTGTAGCTGGAGTCAAAATGACTGTCTATGGAGTGGTGACCTGTGAATTCCCAATTAAAAAAAAAAAAGATAAAAAATACACAGTCTTCAGAAGGTGAAGTAACGTGCAGACTTCTGGGATAGGAAAGAGATGATCCTTCTAGATTTCTAGACATGACATCAGCTCTGACCACTACATTATGATGTGGACTAAGCTGAAGGCTCAGACTTCCATTGTCAGCCTAAAGAAGAAAACCTTTTTTCTGTAGCAGTAAAACACCAGACCCCATACCAGACTGAGGAATATGGAGCATATTATCAGTTTTGGCTTGGCTGTCCTACCACACCAAATGTATAGTCCAGATTTAGTGCCTTCTAACTTCCATGTGCTTGAGCTGATGAAAAGTAGATTGCATGGACAACATTTTCCTATCAGTGATGCCAGAGGTGGATCACCTCTGCTGGTACAGATTCATATGAGCATGATACGCAGGTCCTTGTTTATTGCTGGCAAAAATACATAGCTAGTGTTGATGGCTATGCTGAAAAACTTGTTCTATCAAACGCTGTTATTTTACTCTTCGTATCTGTTGTAGTTTCCATGGAATTAAATAGAAAGCATTACTTTTGGAGCAATCTAAGTATATAAATGCAATCGTCACCTTCAAGATTAATTCCTGGGAGTGAAAATTAGCAGAATGAAAACAGTTCTTGCTTTTGTTCTATGTTTATATTTGTAGTATTAGTGATTTCCTTGTTTTGCTCCTTTGTGATGAGAAGCTGGTCCTTACATCAGGTTTTGTACGTAGAACTCTAAGATACTGCTTAGAAAATACAAAGTCAAAAAATGTAAGATTGTTGTTGTGTGGTACACTATACATGACACTTGATTCTGTTGACTTGTATTCAGTCATAATGTTTGTGCCTGTATGTATTTAAGTTTACTGAAGTTGCCTATATTAAGTTGATTCTATGATTCTACAGAATAAGCTGAATCTGCAGTCGTAGTATTTAGTTTAAATCTTTAGACAGTTTATTTCTTGAAGATTGTGATTTCTGTGTTGCTATTTCTGCTGAACTACTTTACATGCATCTCTTTGCCTTGACCAGTACCACAGTTGCTCAGACATGCTTCTGAATCTTGCTAAGTTCCTTTTGCTTTCTAGCTCTAGAAAGTCATCTTTTGATTATGCTGTTTTTCTCATATGCATTTTTTCACTACAGGGGGAAAGTAAGAGCACTGTACATAAACTGAACTGTGTTCAGGCTAATTCAGTGGAAACCCACTGTATGCTTTTGGATCAAGTGAATTTAAATACATTATAGTTCATTAGTAAGGGTGTGCTTAGGCAATTTTAAATGAAAAGTGAAATTACAAATCAGTTGAGTGTTTGTGCAGAAAAATAACAAAAACAGGCTTAAAAAAAAAAAAGAAAAAGAAAAAATCTCACTACTGAAATTTACAGAATGCATCAATTACATCTGATATGATCCCTTTGGCAAAGCATTGCATATCTTTATAAGGTACTGAACTGTGTGAAGGTGGAAATGCTTGCCTGACAAAACTGAACTCTTAGTTCTGTGCAAGCTTCAGAGAATTGCCAGTGGTATTTACATTTACAGTCTTTTTCTTGAAGAAATCCAAATGTAAAGTGACCAGACTTTGTTGTTTTATAGTGTCTTAAAACCAAAATTCCAATCAACTTCTTAAGCTATTGCTCAGAAATGACATTCAGAAAAATAGAGTGGTATTGCAGACTTTGGCTTCTCTGGCAAACAACGCCAGTTGAATACTTAGTGATTGCATGTACTACATGCAGAAATATGCTGAAATTTTCTCCAGGGCTCAAGTCCTGTGCAATTGTTTCAGAGTAGTGCATGAAGATATTCCTTGACTTCAGAGTTTAACTCCAATGAGTGTATAACCACAAACCCCGACTAAAACACACAGCTAAAAAGGTGGAATAGGGGCAATAATCAGGTTAACTGATTCTCACTTTGTAGTATTTCAGTTGTATTGATATCAAAAGAAATTTCCCAAACAGTCTTGTTTATAGGAGCCAGTTTTTCTCAACTCAACTTTTATTTGATGACTACTTTATATTTTTCTAGTGCTAATAAATGAACAAAATGTAATCTATTAAAATAACAGGTTCTCAGCAATGACAATTATTAAAACGTTTTTACTCAAGCTTTCCAGAGAGAAGACAAATGAGTTAAGACAATGGTAGGAAATAAGACATGTGGCACACTTTTTCTTGTGGCTTTAAAACCTGTCTGGACTCAGTTTGACAGTTTGTGATTTAAAGCAAATATTTTTCACTATTTTTATAACCAACACACTTTCAGTACCTACATCCAACCTAAATAACTGCAGGATTCTTTTGCAAGTGCAGTTTTCCTTTTAGAGTCAATGTTTATTGACTTAGATTAGAACTGGACTATAGCCCAGAGACAGTCATATCTAGTCTTCAGGTTTTTTGTTACAAATCAGTTTTCGTTACAAGGTTCAATAAATATTCTTGATTATTTCTGTTAGTTCTATTGTGAGCCTGCCAAAGATACATTGTTTTATAACCAAAACAGATGTTCTCTTTTAGACAAGTGTATTTGTTTCAGGACCAGAAATGTAAATGAGACAACAGCGTGTTCAGCATTAACATGGCAGATGCTATACTTTTATTGACCACTCTGGATTAAATAAAAATCTCGAAAAAAAAGTCACCAATCTTATTCCATATTTAGATGACTGCAATTGTTTTTCTTTAATTGCGGCCTGTTCTGGGCATCTTGGAAATGAAAACTGTTTGAACAACAGGTGAATACCAAAACTGGACACCATGAGCAGCTCAGTCATCGCATTTGGAAAAACGAAGTTGCAGTGTTTCATTCTGGCTCTTTGGTTGCATTGTCACAATATAAGCACTCCTAGTCCAGCTCTTCCTCCATGCTTGTTTTGTTAATGCGCACTTAGATTATATTATTCCAGCTCATTTTTGGAAAATAAAGTAAGTTTGTTAGGTATCAGGCACTGCTGCTAGTCAAATGTATTTTTATAGGGTTGTTTTCTAGGTGGCTTGGTGTTTTGTTTTTCCTGTTATGCTTAGGTTTAACTTGGTTTGAAATCCTTTTCTACTGCTTTCAGCAAAATCTTTTCTTGCTCTTGAGGCTTTATAAGCAGTGTAATTAATAATTTACTGCTGTTTAAGTTCAAACACTTCTGTACTGTGACAAATAGGAGAAAGTCTGTAATGTCTTGTAAAGTTCTCATTTGGTTTTCTTTAATGTTTAAATTGTCTGCTATAGAGTACTTAGTAAAGTTCTGCTAAGGTAGAATAGGACTGTTTAATACCTTTTGAAGTTGGACCTTGGTGGCAAGAAATTGATTTAGAAATGTTTGTTCTATGGGATTTCAAGTCCACTTCTATTTTATAGGTGTCTGCACATGCTTTAAATATCCTTTTCAATTTAAATGTGTGTTTTATGTTGTTGAATATCTACATTATGCTCTCTCAGCTTTAACAAATGCCACTTTCAAGTTCCATGCCTCTACATTTCTAATGTTACACTAGCTTAATTCCCATTACTTTTCTGCTTCATAGCACTCACAGTTTGAAAGGGACCTAACATTCGGGTTCACATTATGATAATTAGGTTTCAAAGCAGTGTGGGGGGATTAAGATGTCTGAAGTCTAGTTGCCGAATAAAGTTCAGAACTACTTGTAAAACTTGTTTAAGTGGTTAACAGAAGTGGTTTTATTTATTCAGTGCTCATGCAGCATTAATCCGTATTTCATCGGGTACCCATGGTGCTGTAACTCTAGATATGACCTTGGGACTTAATTTACCCCATCTCAGTTTTCCTTATTAATGTGCCATGAAAGAGGTACATGAAAGATAGACAACATCAAAGCACCTTTTCAAATAAAGTGGTTGATATGAATCCTCTGGTATTTAACACTGTCTGTCAAATGTTTCAGCTGGTTTGCATCCTTTTACAAGCTATTGCTTGCTGCATTAATGCAGTTGTTTCAAGTCTGTTGAGAGTACAAAGGAGGTAGGAATATGGGAAACTTTATTCCTATTTCTTTTTGATTATCTTTTAAGTTGTTGGTTTTGATGACATTTATATGGTTGCACTTATGCACCTTAGGTCAGCAGATGCCTGACACAAAACGTAGAAAATAGTAGGGAGCGATTTTGTGAAAAGAATACATATTTCACAGAATCTGCAGATGTCTGAAATATGCACTGAAGACCTTTTGTTCTGCTTATTGCAGACTGTAGTGGAGTCCTAAACAACACTGAAATACTATGAGGAAGAAGTAAGTTTAAAATGTGTGTGAAAACGTAATCAGTGATATTTTAAATCCTACGCTTTCCAACCAAACTGTGCTCTGCCCCTTACCTAAAAGTAGTATATTTGTGATTACTTACCACAACAGCAGGACATAACAAATGTGTATGTTTCAAATGAAATACTTGTTTTGTGTATGTTTGTATTTCAAACTCTTGTAAATAAGAAATTCACTCTGCGTAAAGACTCTTCCTGTTATTCTTGTTTATTCATTATTTTAGCTAGTAATTAGTCCAATATTCAGCACAATGTGAATGGAATAAGTGTCTCCACTCAAAATAGCATTTGATGTTTGTTCATGATGTGTCCACAGTCTGGTATCAAAGATGAGTTGAGACTATAGTATTTAGAGAAGAGATATTCAGAAATCATTTTGGATTTGAAAGCAGTCCAAAAAAGCGAAGATTGTCCTGGCTACGTTACTTGTTTTAAAAGTTTACCTTAGAAATCATTACAGTCTGTGCTCTTTTCTTCTTTTCTTTTATTTTCCTTATCTCAGAGGAAAAAAAAAAAAAATGGGTAAGCAATAATGAAACAGGAGGACCGGTGAAATAAGAGATGATGATTTCTAGTATGAATTTTGAAGCTGTTTAAATAAACTTCATAAGTTTATTTAAACCTCATAACTTTATATTTTTATATCACTTGACAGATAATTATGGAATGCTATCTGCTGAATTCTATTACAGGCAAACAGATTTACAGGTGTTTTTTTTTTAAGATAAAAACAAAATCTAGTTGAAAGTACGTCAGTGTGATTAAGGAGATAATGAATGCCTTAAGCATAGGAAGAGTAAGATCTATGAGGAGTCTCGACTTCAACAGTGCAAAGGTGGGGAAGTGGTGGTGTGTAGGAAGTAAATGTAAATAATGAAATAAGTCTAAATCTTGAGGAAAAAGTCAGTTTTTCCAGAACAGTAGATCATGTTGTTTGACTTTTGATCTTGGACAGTATGTGGGAAAACAGTTGGGGGAAGGTAGGAGGAAAGGAAGTTATATGAATAACTTCCCTTCTTTGTTTTCTCTTTCTGAGAGAGTTACTAACACTAACGACATGTTTAAGAAGTTACATATTTTGAATGTGTGAATGTCTTCGGACCTTCTAAAGACACTAAAGAAAAAAGCAGAAAATTAACTTCTATATTATTAGGGAAAATTTTGAGACAAAAAGCTATTAAGCTTGTGACAAAATGTTTACAGATAGTTTTGTGTGCTATTCAATGGAAACATGCTGATCTCAAATCCGCTCTTGCAAATCACGTAAGAAACATTCAAAATACATAGAGACACAAGCAGAAATTGTAAAGGTAAAAGGGTATTTAGAGAAGATGTGCAAAGGATACACAGTGAGCAAGTGCTGCTATTTCTGCCGTAAAAATTTACTAAGGCGTGAAGTCCAAACCTACTTCCAAGGCCCAGAAATGATAGATTAAAAGAAAAATGAATGACTACATCTTAAATGTGCTAGATTGCGACAGTAAAACAAATGAACTTATTTGCATGTGTGGTATTTTTGAGGTGGCAGGGTATCTAGTGGGTTTCTGTTTCAGACAGAAATGTTTTAGGTTATTGTTTAATGTGATCACAGCCTTTGGAAGTCTGTGCTATTTGGTCAGTGCCATAAAGTTTGAACCAGTTTGATTTCTCGGATATTTTCCTTGAAGGGCTTCTTTGATTCTTGAAAGGGTTGCTGAACCTTGGAGTGGCTCTTGGCTCACCAGCTCCTGAGTGTGTAACCCTACTAACAGGAGACTAGCTTCCCTCCTTCTCCACTGTAAACCCTTTTGGAAGATAGCTGTGAGCCATAGGATGAAAACAACTGGAAGCAATAAAAAGTAGAAAGACTCAGAAGTTTGTATTTGAAATAGGTGAAATCATGTTAAGAAATTCTCCCTCTCATTGTTATTTGCAGAACTTTGATTACAGGAACCTGAAAGATGGTTCCCATTACCCACGTCTGTGCATTTTACCCTACTAGCTGTTGCCTGGGATGAAATAGCATGGCTCTGCTTAAGTGTGGTATTGCCATTCTAACAAAATCTTTGATACTGAGAAGTCAATGTAAATTAAAACTATTAAAATGTTAATTTGTGACTTGTAACAATATTGTCTTTCCAAAATAAGCGAGAGCTGAGATATTTGGGATGCTATTCTGTTATTCTCTTTCCTAGAAATGCCAGAAATACATGTGTACTTTAAGTCACTGTCATTAAATAGCTGTGACAACTGGTAAATTTTCTACTAGTATAAATGCTAGGAAAACTCATTTAGGCTCTTCACTATGTAAAAAGGCTCCAGGAGGAATTACTTGTGGAAATCTGTCAGGAGTGAATTTAAGTAGAAGCATCAAAACATAAAGAATGATTAATATTGATAGCATCCAGGTTAAAATAACGTAAATACAAGACGTATCCCGTGATTTGTTAGGTACTAAGCCTGAGTGTTATGGCACAGTCTGACCTGGTTGCATGTTTGGGTAGTGTTTTGTCTTTAAGCAGACATTCTGTTGGAACAGAGGGGAAAAGTAAGCATTTTTCCATTTGTGTGAGATTGCCAGTAATGTGTTTCTAGTTAAGTTGAGATTCTGCCAAACTTCATACCTATTCATTTGTGAAACCACGTTTGGTGTTCTGCATTTCAGCTCTTTTGGGGCTTCCATTATAGTAATATACAGATTTATTTATTTTTTTAAGCTTATGTTGTGCTATTATCATTGATGCTGATAGCAGAAGCTTAAGTTAGGTGTTCAGGTTACATTAGGCTGCCTTGTACTGTACATGATATACCTTAACTTCAGTGGCTTTAAACTGTCAGTTATCTTTGGGATTAAATTCTTCATTCTAGGTCTCTGTTAGAGCATATTTGTGCTGATTTAATGCATTTTTTTTTAATTAATGATTGGGATTCTTGAAGAAAATTGGCTGCACATATACACAAATACTGTCATTTAATGGGGAAGAGAGTTTCTTTATTTTCTGAGGCATCAGTGGTAATCATCTGTTATATCCAAAGTCTGGACAAAAAACTGTTTCTCCTTCTGAGAGTCTGTCCAGGTTTGTTTTGAATAGTAAACCTAATGAAACAGACATCTGTACAGCTGCTAACAAGCTCCCCCTGGTGCCACAAGATCAGCTATTAAAAGCCTCAATAAAAAAAGAAAATTATTTGAATTTTAAGGGCATCTGAAAAATGTTTTCAGTGTCTTTTCTAGGTCTGATAGTCTAAAAATTGTTTGAGAAGAAGAAAAGCAAATACAATACCTTAGTTAATAATAGGGCTCTTTTACTCTGTAGTCATATAAATTCTCTTTTTTATCCCTCATTTCAGATTATTTGCTCATGGAGTCTGTTGGCAGTGCAGATCTGCTTGCTACTACCCATGTCACACACGAGGCCAGTGTACAATTGTTCAGTGCTGGAACTGGGAATTGTGTTAGTCTAGGATCATTTTTCATATCAAGAAAGTGTATGGCAGTCTTAAAAGCTTCATGAATGATGCTGAAAGAAGCCACAGCAACAGGAGATGCTTCAGCACACTTGTGATGTTTTCAGGACTTGAGAGACAGAGAATATAGACGTGCTGTGTCTCAAAGGGCCTTTGAGTAGGTTATTTCAGCTTGAAAAAGGATTAGATTTAGATGACTGCAGTGTCAGATATTTGTAACTGAAGGTGCCTATTGAGAGTAATTCCTTTCTATAACTGGATTCCAGTGGTTTTGTCAATGATGAGTAAGTGGAGGGAGTAAGAGATGATCCATTTGTCATAGTGTGTGATATGAAGACAAGAAGTATGCCTGAAAAGAGACATCAATAAGCACAAGCTCCATGAAGCACCTCCTTCAGTACCAGCCTTTATCACTGGAGCAAAGTGGATGCTGGCTTTGGGTAGGGAAAGGGAAGAGGAAAGCTTTCTCCTGTTCTTTTCAGTTTTGGTATAAGTGTGCTGCTTTGATGGCATCAGGTACAGATGAAAATGTAATTGTGACCTTCTAAGCCATTCTTTATATTATTCATTTTCCTTTCCTGAGTAGTCCTGAAAGCAAGTATTCAACTGAGATGGAAGTAATGGTTTCATTTTAATCCTGTTTATAATTACAAGTAAGATTACAACTTCCAATTGTATGGTGTTATTTTATATAACATCAAATGCTATTCAGGCAGCTTAGTTTTCTGTGAGCTTTCCGAGTATAAACTTTCCAAGTATAAAACTGGGTGGGAGAGAAAGAGATGTCCATCAAGATGCAGCTAATAGCTATTGCTAATTTAAATCAGTATTACATTAAAAATTATCTCTCAAACGTACATAAGTTTTATATTTCATTGCTCGTTTTTATATTTCATTCTTGGCAGACAAGGCAACATGCCCACTGCCTTTTCAGCCCTTTTATTGGGGTGTGCTGGAAATATCAGTTGAATAAAATACATTTTGACATTTGAACTTGACATCGGTGTTTCAGGGAAACAATTCAGACACGCAGCTTCCCTGGATGATTCTCTTGTCACTACTATGATGTTGTACTGTAAATATGCTTTGAAAGTGGGCATTCAGTAAAAGCAGTGATGTGTTTATTACTTCTTCTTGGCCTATTTCTACCTCATAATGTAAAATTGCACCTCAAAGTTTGCAGTATTTTTATTCAAATTATTTTCCGGAGGTTAGTTTGTCGTTTTTAAGTAAATCATAGTGGATATTCCTGTGTTTCAGTGATTCTCTCTCTGAAGATTTAACATTTTCTTCATGTAAAAGTAAATAGAAAGAGACATTGTCAATTCAGATGTTGTAAAACAAAATAATTCTGAAATCATGATATAGTATCCTTTTAATATATCCTCTTTCTTCAGCTACCAACAGCACCAGTGCTGAGTCCTATGAGCAGGGCAAATCAGAGGAAACCAGTTTTCCTCTCACTGGATTCTTTTTGGTAAACCTGTTGCAGTGGGTTGGCTTCCAACAGGAGCAATGTTTTCTGAGATGAGATTAAAAAAAAAAAAAAGGAAGAAGTTGTTCCATTGCTTAGTAAGGAGAAATTGGTGCTGTCTAATTTGGAGCACAGTTTTACGTTTTATCGTGTGTAGGATATTTCTTTTAGCTTTTTATAAATTAAAGGTTCAAATTAAATGCTGTTTATGACTTGTGTAAGTACATTTAATTTACTACGCAGTGCAGTAAGGGCAAAATGGATTAGTTTCTAGCCGAACTGAAATATCAATGTCACAGGAAAAAAATAAAAGAATGGGTTTGCTTAATACTAGATTGTGAGAAACAAAAATGTATAATCATTACAATGAGATTAGGATGAAACAGTTCATTTATGTACTTTTGTACTCCGCAGAGGCTGAAACTCTTAAAAACAGGTCTGAATTTGAAAATTTGGTAGGAGTTATATTTATACCTACTTGTTATTTATGAAGTACTTGCAAGTTGGCTTACACTGGATTTCATGACAAAATGTCATTTTGCAGTTTCTCCTTTACTATGCCACAGTTGATGTAATTAAACTGCATAAATCACAGTGGTGCTGGTGGTGCTGCAAGCCCTTCTGACTTTCAGGGGAAATCCAGACTTAGTGCTTGTGAAATGTTGATTATGGTTCTCTGGGTCTGATGGAACCCAAATCCGGCCCCCTCTGGTGTGAGGTGTTAGTAACTTCAAACTTCTGTTCGGATTGTGCAGAAGAATGCTTTGACTTGAACAGAATTCTGAATACATCTGCCTTTAGGTAACTTTGGGAAAAGGTTTTCAAATATGTATTTCAGAGGCATTTGGGATTAGTATTTAGGTATTTAGGATTAGGTTGTTCTCAGTTTTTAGGAGGGAGAAATAAATTGAAAGTAGGTGGTGGTTGGACCCTTAATTTAAAAATCTGCATTTTAACAGAATTAGAAACTGAATTAGTTGAACTTGTATTTGTGCTCAGACTTGGCAGCATATCTTTCCTCTGGGGGTAGATGCTTTATGTTTGTTGCCTAGTGCTTTTCCATCTGGCACTAATGGTGGAGGAGAAACTTTTTATACCATCTCTGCAGTGGGTGTAGGAAGTGCTCCCAGTCTTGAAACAGCCTTGTTAGGAAAAGCCTTGGCATGACCCAGCGCAGATGGTGGCACATGGCAGTGCTTTTGAGCGGTGGCAGCCTTGTGCCCTCTTGGCTGATGGCTGCTGAGGCAGCAATCACCTGGCCAGTGTTGTGTGGGCAGGCCAAGGAGGAGACTTGGCTCTTCCCACTACTAGCCAGCAGAATGAGTGGGTGCCTGAGGGCAGGAGATGCTCGGCTGCATTGCAGGGTGCTGCGTGTTCCATGTTGGCATGTTTTCTCTGTAACCCCCTGCAGGAGTTGCCTGCTGCAGCCTCTGGCTCTGCACTGCCATTGAGTCTCTCAGATCAACTCTTGTTCTCATCTGGGCAATTTCTGTTGTGATATTGTATTTTCTTCTGCATCCATGATACCCATACTGTTGTTGTTTTTAAGTAACAGATTGTTAGTTATTATCTGCAAGAGTCTTTACACTCAAAGTTAAGTGTGCTTTTTACTGCAAGGATCAGAAATACAAATATTTCTGTTTATTTCTGAACAATTTCCAAAGAGTTGTAGATTTTTTTCCTTGTTTATGGCATCTGAGGAAGCTAGAATTTTTCCAGTGCAGTGCTGTTTACTTTCTAAGGCTCCATTTGTTTGTCAGGCTAAGCCAGCTTTTCTGAAATCTAAAAGATCACTGTAAGGCCCTGTTTCTTCATTGCTTGTTTATCTTGATGGATCCAGACATGAGACTCCAGTGACTGAGCCACTGCACTCGGTGTCCGTGTGCACGGCCTGTGTGACGTTGCACCTGAAACTCTGCTGGTATTCCTAGGAGTGGGTTCAGGTCATTTTCTCTTCCAACAGAATGCTTTTCCAAAGACCCTTCCATGAAGTTCCAGTCTGGCTTTGCTACTTGCTGTCCAGATATGAATGGGGAGGAAAGTTTTGAAACAGTTCTCATTTTGAAGTGATGTGTGTGATTCTCTCCTCTCCTTCTCACTCATCTCCCAGACAACAAACAGGACCTAAGGAAGTGGCTGCAAGCTGTACCAGGGGAGGTTTAGATTAGGCATAAGAAAAATTTTTTCTCTTAGAGAGTGGTCAGGCACTGGAATGGCCTGCCCAGGGAGGTGGTGGAGTCACCTTCCCTGGCAGTGTTCAAGAGGTGTCTGGATGAGGAGCTATGAGATATGGTTTAGTGCTTGTGGTGGCAGTGGTAATGGGTGGATGGTTGGACTGGATGATCTTGTAGATCCTTTCCAGCCTTTCTGACTATGAACTTCCTGATGTGATTTTTTTTCTGTTAGAGAAAACAGTGTAGTTGTATAAGAAAAGGATTTGATTTTCTTTGGTCCTTTTGTTTAGAGTTGTGTAATTGTCACCTACAAGTCCTCATGTGTTTCTGAGAAATTGTTTTCCTCTTAAAAAATGAGCCTCAAGAAGGATTAATATGACTAAAAAGACGTAGTTCCAAGATTTCTTTCACCAAAATATTTACTGTTGGACTCATAAGAGACTCATGTTAATGTATTAATATAACTCTACACTGTTTTAAAGAGATTTTTACTGCTAGAATTGCAGGTGATTGACTACCTGGATACTGTGGAATATATCTGAGTAGAAGAACACTTCGCAAATGGTGGTGTTAAAAAATAGGATATAAAATAATTATGTTGTGTTCTTATGATTCAGATATAAGACTAGCTCTTCAACAATAAGAAATCTGTCTTATCCTTTGTTTTCATATTTGGATAACTAAATAGGAAAAAAGATTTTTTTTACTTGACTTTTTTCCAGTTTAAAATAATCAGTTAGAAATGAAGCATAAGGAATTTCAGAAGAAGAAATTTAAGTGTTTGTAACTGGATGAAAAATGTGTTTTAAATGAAGTGGTCTTTGAGCATATGTTTATGCCAGTTCTAGTGATACTGCTCATGGAAAGTCTCCAGTGTGGATCTGTCACAACCTGAGGGAACAAATTATTCCCTCTTTAAAAGAAGGGGAAAAAAAAAAAAAGGCAGGGAGAGTGGGGGTGGGTGGGAACAAGTATAGCACTGCCTAACTGAACTTTTATTTTACTATTCTCTGTTTAATTTTTTTAATTGAGTCAGCTTTTTTTCTTTGGGTTGAGTCTTGTTAAAGGAATTCATGTTTTCATGAATTGCACGTTTATTCAGAATTTGTTTCATAATTGTGGGTGTCTGGAGGTTCTTGTTTTGTTTTTCCCCTGAGGCTGATACGTGAGGCTTTGTAGTGGAAAACAAGAAGGTATCCCTGTTTTAAATGATGAAGCAATAGACAACAGTAGCTCACTTTCTTCTGGAGACACACTTGATTCAGATTCACATCTCTTATTGTAGATGCCCAGCGGTTGCATATTTTATCAGTGAAATAATAATATTTAAACCCATGACAATGAGGAGCACTGGAGAAGACATGAAAGAACCCTAGAGGCCACAAAGGAGAAAAATGTATAACTTAATAAACAAAACATCAAATCTACTTATGTTGCTCTATAGACACTTAGGTTGTCGTTATCTTTAAATCTATGGCTGAGGAAAGTGACTGATAGGAAAGATTAATTTTAAAGATCTTGCTTATGAAAGGAGGTGAGCTATTA
Source organism: Perdix hodgsoniae (assembly GCA_035772895.1). Lineage (NCBI taxonomy): Eukaryota > Metazoa > Chordata > Aves > Galliformes > Phasianidae > Perdix > Perdix hodgsoniae. The sequence continues at coordinate 3,849,225 of JAPSGF010000007.1, forward strand.
AAAAAAAAAAAAGATGGTAAGGAGCTTTTTCTGATTACAGGCAAATTGTGTGGTTTTTTTAACTCAGAATATGCTAGTTTTTCTGAATTTTATATGAGGAAAGATAGTTTCTGAAGAATCATAGTAACCTCTTTGTGTGTGTGTTTCCCTTGACTTTCTTATCTGCTGTGATGTTTTCTATATTATAATGCTGTTATTCTTTTACAGGTATGTAATAGTAGATTTTGCTGGGAGTACTAAAATAGCACCTTACTTTACAGTCTTTCTTCCAGTGAAGAAAATTATTCCCATGATGGACAGGGTGAAACACTTTTTTTATCAATGTCAGCTTTGAATTTTCGTAAAATAAAAGGGAAGTGCAAAAGCCAACATTTTTCCTGCATTAAAAAAAAAAAAGAAAGAAAAATGGGGACTTCAAACGTTGTAAGAACATTGTGATGATTAAGTTTGCAGAAATTACTTTTGAGGCAGCAGTATATAATTTTAACAAGGTCTTCTTAAAGCACCATTTACTCTATATAACATTTGTCTCAAGAGTGTTGAGTTAGAGAATAAACTTATCTGGCCATATCTGCTGTGAGCTGGAGCAGACAAGTTTTCTAGGTGAATTCCAAATAGAAGAAAAGTAAGAAAAAACATCAATGCCAGAAAAAAAATGCAATTGTTACACTTTTTCCTTGTGATATGATACATCAAAGATGCTTTCTTGCCAGCAATCATTCTTAATTTATTCCAAGTTTCACTCTGTGGGAACCCTGGGTACCTCAGATCTCAATGTGCCGTGCGGGGGACTGTCTGTAATTTGGAAATATTTAAGGTAGTGTTGTCAGATACAGACTAGATCTTAATAGGGCTGGGGAGGGGAGCAGTGGGAGAAGAGCGGTTACCTCCCGGTAAGCAGTCTGTATGGTGTTGCACAGCCCTTGCAGGGGGAGCACAGATATAGTGAACCATATAGCTTCCCCTGGTCAGTCTGCACCTGGGAGAAGGTAACTTGCTAAGGGTGACATACGAGTACTAAGATCAGGGATGTCATAAGGGAAAAGGATGGGAGTTGCTAGTGGTACAGCCCTCCGAGAGACATTTTTTCTGGCCTTGCCTCCTCTCTGGGGACAGTCTCTGTGAGAGTTAACATCACCTGAAGTTCCAGCCTTCCATCTCGCTAACAGGCCGTTTGTCTCAACTCTTGCCTCCCTGTTGCCCATTTTCCTGATACTGCCAGTAAGTGTAGCAACTGAGTAGCATGTTTTATTGTAGCCTTCCCGGTATTTGAATAGACAGTATGTAACAGTTCTTGATACATTTTGTTTGCCTTACAGAGCACACCCACTTAGTCCTATACAAGCAGCACCCTTAGGAAGCCTACCAACAAAAAGGGAATCCACTCTTTAAAAGGGTTGATAACTACAGGACAAGGAGAAATGGTTTTAAGTCAATGGAGGGAAGATTTAGGTTGGATGTCAGGGGGAAATTCTTTACAGAGAGAGTGGTGAGGTAGTGGAACAGGCTGCCCAGAGAGGTTGTGAATGCCCTGAAGGTGGGGCCATGGGCAGCCTTGTCTAGTACTGAATGTGGAGGTTGGTGGCCCTGCAAGTGGCAGGGAAGTTGGAGGTTCATGATCCTTGAGGTCCCTTTCAACCTTGGCAATTCTGTGATCTTCCTTCAGAGATCATCTGTATCTTGAATGGCTGGTGTCCCACACTAGAACGATGCTGTGGATAGGACAGTGCATGCATGCAGCAAAGAAACAATCTAAGAAATCAGGTAGATGTCAATTTTCCCATTTAGAAAACATTGATGACATCACAAAATATAAGTAGTACCAAGTTTATAGTTATTTATTTATTGGCAGAAATAAATTTTTAAATTAAATAATTCAGCCTTGTTTTTATTCCTTTAGACTGCAGTTCTCTGTGAGATTTATAATGCTGCAACTTAATTCTGTGTGAATATGTATCTGACACATTCCAGGATTTGCACTGTTTGCAGTTTCTCAGAGCAGGCAGGCTGGCTCCTGCGTCTGCAGGATCCTGCTCTGTTGCAGCCAGGCTGCATGACCCACCAGCTTTCCCAATGTGCTGCTGCAGGGCTTTCCGCTCGGCTGAGCCGATCCGGGGCTGCTGGCAGGGCAGTGCTGCCAGTGGGCTCCTTCTCGGTGCCTCAAGCTCCCTCTGGGCTGCTGCGGGCTCTGGCCCAGCTGGGCTTGCAGGACCTAATAGGTGCAAGGGTTGAAAATGCGTCTTGTGCTCTTTGATTTGGGATGGTTTTGCTAGGCTTTGTGGGGAGCAATGTAATTTTCTTTTTGGGAATGTATCTAGGCCTATTTCTAGCCTGTGAACATATCTAACGCGAGCATTTTGCTAGCGTTTCTCTTCTTTTTGAAGACATATCTACGTAGATCAGTTGTGTTTTTGACTCCCTTGCTCCCACTTCAGCCCCTGAGGGTAGAATGAAGTTAGGTAAAATCCTTGATGTTTGTTTTGCTGAGGACATTGGGATAATTTTGTAATTTAAAACTGAATGAGCTTCGGCTGGAGTGGTCTTAAAATTCTCGGGTGTATTCATAAGGAACAACCAGTTCTACATCTATTTTGTTTTTTTTTTTTATTGGAGTTTTATTTCCCCTATCAATCCTGAAGCCTTTTTTATTGTCTTCCCTTTGTTCTCATATTGATGTTAATTGGTTACAAGTGGGAAAGATTTTTAAGAGATGTGAAAGTATTTACTGTTACTGATTCTAGATTGACTTAAATGCTGTCATACTGCAATCACATGAGAGGTGCTTTTTTTTTTTTTTAATTCAACTTGTCCTCTTACGTTAAGGTAGTGTAGCATTCTTTAATATCTGCACTGCAGTGATTCCTTTCCATTGCATTGCTGCAACAGGGAGAGGAGAGCTGTAGTTGATTCTGTCTCTTGTACTACAGCGTCTAAAGGAAAAGTAAATGACTCAACTGCTTTTTAGTTGGATGATTAACTTGGAAGTAGATTTTGAACATGCAGTTCAGATTTTAAAGTTCTGTGCAGGAGCAGAAGGATGCTTCCAGTCCAGCTGTTTTATGAGCAATGACAGAACCTGTTTTCTGAAACTGTCAATAAAAACGGTGGGGGCAGTCACAGGTAGCTGTCACTTTCAGTCTCAAGATGTGCCACACTAGGTCGCTCACTTTTCACTATGGGCATGGGACATGTATTTCTTCTGGGGATGAATCCGTAGCACCAGTTTTGTTCCGGTAACAGCATCTGGCACTAGATTGATTTAACAGGCTATGAGGTTTGCTCTTTTCAGATATGCACTTGTACGGCAGCTTCTGTACAGCTCTGACATGGCCACACGCTGCTGTTGTTTTTTCTGCCTCCTAGCACCACGTGTGAAGCTAAAGCTCTTTGACACCTGCCATTTGGACCCTTTTCTTACTGAAAAATGTCATCGTTTTCAGACAAGATGAAGACAGATATCTGATCATTCTTCCCTTCACAGAGATGTGCAGAGGGCATGGTTTGTAGACAAATGAATAAAGGGTTGCAGGCCATAACTATACAGTTAGTTTTATTAGTTTAGTACACTAAGTTTGATTTAGGGGCTCAGGGAATTACAGCTAATATGGAAAAAATGAAAGAATGATAACGAATTGTTACATCTTGCAGGGATTCTAAAACCTATTTTATTGCACGGATAAAGCATAGCAATTGTTCCACTGTTTTAACTCAATATTTCTCACCAGGGGATGTTGGGAACAGACAAGAATGATGGTAGATAAAGATTAGAATGAGAACATTTTGAACTCTTCTAGTCAATGAAGTGTTTCATGTAGGACAGTTTCTCTGCATTCATCTAAATCAGCTAACAGAGTGGGACTGCATATTCCAAAGTAATTAGTATTTTAAAGGAGCAGCTTTTAAATCCCATGCCACAGAATCACAGAATGACCCGGGTTGGAAGGGACCTCAAGGATCACGCAGCTCCAACCCCCCTGCCTAGCAGGGCCACCAAACATACACCTTTACTAGATCAGGTTGCCCAGAGCCCTGTCCAACCTGGTCTTGAACACCTCCAAGGACGGGGCATCCACAACCTCCCTGGGCAGCCTATTCCAGGACCCAACCACTCTCCTAGTAAAGAACTTCCCCCTAACATCCAACCTAAATCCTATCCCATCCTATCCTAGCCACGATTGCTTCCCTCATGTTGTTGAAACCTATTTTGTGCTTGTGAAGAGGCAGTCGCGTTGTATGTCTCAGTGTAGTCATTCTTTTGTTTGAAATAGCCTTTGTGTGAGTACACGCAGAATATACAAAATCAACTTGCTGTTGTCTTTTCCACTCCAAAGCAGCAGAATGTAAAATATTAGGACTATCAAGTGCCATTTTCCAGCTTACAAGAAACTAGGTGGTACTTGAAAATAATTATTTCAGTAACTGCATTTCTGAATATAATTCCGTCTTTGCAGTATTTGTCACACATTTCACTTGTTTTTGAGATCTGACTGTTGCTCTTCAGCCAGACTGCATAGTTAAACTGACTTTGATTTCTGATATTCCTTTTAACTTCACTTAGAACAGAACCTATTGTTCTGTTCAGTAGGTTCTAAAAATCTAAGCTGTCTACTTGGAATGCAATTGACCTGCCTGGTGCTAAATACGTGTATTAACAGTGGAGAAAAATTGATTATGTTAACCTTGATGTGGTGATGGCTGCCTTGAAATTCTGGCACTTCAGAAGCTGGTGTATCAGCTGATTATTGCCTCTACCATAGGTCAGAAAGCTTTTGGAAAAGTAGGGTTTATGACTGAAAGGCATACCGTTGTCCTGTATTTGAATTTGCAGCATGACTGTCTTGATTTGAAACAGTTTAATTTTTATTTCAAGAAGTAGGTTGAGTTGGTCAAGTAGTTGGGATTGCTTTCTTCTTTGCATGCTGCGGTTTCTGGTAAACTTGGCAAAAGACTGATCAAGTTCTTTCACTTTGGATAGAAACATATATAGATTTTTGTGTATGTGTATGAATATGACTGAACAAAAACGTGGGATCTGTATCACTCATAACCTGATGGGCCTTGTGAAAGCACCTTGGGCCCTTTGCAGCTTCTTAGTGGGATCTCTTCTTTAAAACTTGTCATTCATATCCCCAGAGCTGATTGATTGGCAGTCCCTCTAAGCTGAGACTGTAATACTTCATGCCTAGAGGCATTCAAGGCCAGGCTGGATCTCTGGTCAGCCTGGTCTATTAGTTGGCAACCCTGTGCGTAGCAGGGGGGTTGAAACTAGATGATCATTATGGTCCATTTCAACCCAGGCCATTCTGTGATTCTGACTGATTTTGCATGGTGGTCTTCCATATAAATGTAATGTAGTATTCGTTTCTAGCAGACGTTTTATCATTGTATTTCTTCCTGCCCTGTATAATCCTTAAATCAGTTATTTGAAGAAGTAACACACTTCTTTATCCTTTATGCCCTCAAGCAAAGCCTCTGGTTTTGTTGACACAGGTTTATGAAGAATAGATTTCTTAGGTAATTTGTTTAAAGTTTTGTTAGGTTAGTTGACCACAGTCATAATTAAACTTTGATTGTGAGGGCAGTTGTATTTTGGTGCAGATAATCTTATTATAATCAAACAAGAAAACTTGCACCCATTTTGAGGTTAGTGTACCCTTTGCTTTTAGGTTGACCACAACATTCTTCCAAATAGTAATGCTGGTCACTTCTTTTGTGACGTGTTCATTTCTTGAAATGTTATTTTAAAGGCTTTTAGTTGTAAATCAGGGTTTTGGAGATTGTGGAAAATTGTTTAAAGTTACTTTTCCATTTGTTATTAATCTGGCATTGCATTTGATTGTGAGGAATTGACTTCAATTTAATACAGTTATCCAAAATACTGGTAAAGTTAATGAAAATGCCAGGAAGCTGTATATGTCTTTAGCTCAAGAAACCTCTGACGTGTGTGTGTGTGTTTAAGGATGTGTGTATTTATTTCCTTACATGCACCTTAGATTTTTACACAGTTTTCAAAAGGTTTTCATTAAAAACTTACCAAAAAGCTCCCAAGTTTCTTTAAAAATATTTAAAAGATACTGTTATACACATGTATATGCAGTTGCAAGATTTAACTTTTAATATATTTGTTAAATGCATTCTTCATTATGCTTTTTTGTAGATATTTAATACCTTGGAATTTTTTTAGTCGCTAGATGATTTTAAGAGTTTTCCTGGGGGTGAAAATATTAAAAAAAATAATTAAAAAAAAAAGAGATTAGAAATGTGTGCATTTTGAATGGTTCTTCATATCAACTAAATAATGCTTCTTTAGGCTCAGTGAGAAGATTATTTGTTCTGGTATGTTGGAAGACATTCTTAAAGCATTTGGAATAGAGCTAGTGTGGTTTCTGGCTTAAAGCTGAGGGACCACCAGGTGGTGCTAGTGGAATACACTTTATGTTGCATTAGTGATATATGAAATGTCTGAAATAGAACATAAATGAGACCAGTGCGAGGTACAAACATTTATTTTCTGTTTAAAAAAAACTACTTCGCCATGGCTAAACTGAAATACTGTGTAGCAGCTTTGTTTTGGGCTCTTCCTATTAAAAATAATAACGAATTGCATTATAGGTGGAAGAGACTACTTTTTTTCTTTTGTTTTTTTAATAAAGAGAGCACTACATGAAACTTGCTTATTGGTGCATTATGAACATAGCATGTTATGACCACTTGCTTATTCTTCTACCATGAAATGACTTTCAGTAGCAAAACAACTTTTGTTAATATTGTTTTAACTGTTGTGATTTTACTTAGTACAAGAATTTTCCTTCTAAGGAATGTACAGAAATTAGGCTTGTTTTTATCTTTTAATTTTCCTTGGAAAGGGGAGATAATTTTTCGCTAGATTATTTGGCTTGAGAATTTGAAGAAAAAAATATAGATGTATTAAAAAATAAGCATGTATGTTTACCTACAGGTTTTAGGTGCCATTTTTAACAGCTCTGACTGGGGTCCTGAGTACTTCTGGCTCTTGTTAAATTGCATACTTGAAAAAAGAAAAAAAAAGTTCGTGTGTAAAGTACTGTGTGGAGCACAGTAAATTTATATGGCCCACTGATTTGAGCAGGTTTGGTTTTGGTTTAAACTGCTCTAACATTAAAAAAACAAAAACCATGTTCTTTGAAAGCAGAACATTTTACAACATTAAATTACTGTAAAATTGTCCTAGATAGCACCGAATTGTTAAATAAAGAAGAATAAAATCATTCCCCCACATTATTTCTGCACCAAAGAGGCACTCCCATCCAGTCAAAAAAACAAAATCCAGGAAAACTACAAAATCCCCAAACCTGTTTTGCTTGTAATCCCGTACTGTGGCGGAGCTCCATGCTCGAGCGCTGTGTGTGCCAGTGTCACATTAGCAACCACCTCGCTGTAGCTAAAAACAGTGAGTAAAACCTCTCAACGGCCGCTAATATGTCTGTAGGATCTTGCTTTGCTACGGTTGCATGACCCAGAGAATGGTTTCTTTGGCATTTGTGGCCCTGTGCATTGACTGTGGGTAACGACTGCAATGTATTTAACATCTGGATCTCGCTGTCCTTGGGCAGCAGTGCGGGACTGTTCCCCCTTCTATTTCAAGTCTGTTCTACTGAATGGTTTGTGGCATAGCTGCGTGCTTATACAAAGCCATCTCAGAGTGGCTGTCAAATATCTGATGTATGCCTCTTCTGAAAGTGTTTTTTGAATGTTGTTTTCCTGCTTGAGATACGTTTTTTCTTTACTTGGCTTTCCCCCCCACCTCTTTCCCCGCACATAAGTTTTCTTGCACTTGAGAAAAGGAAATGTGCTCTTTTCGACTGTTTCTCTCTCTCATCCTGAACTGAATTTTATTCACTTATTGTAGTAAGGAGCTCCTGTTCTACCTACTTTAAAATTTGGCACAGTGATTTACTACTGCAGAATCGGAGTATTACCACATTACTCGTTTCTGAACGTTGTCTATGCAGCATTAATGGGAATCAATAAAATGTGTCCTGAAGTGTCCTGAAGTCCTCATCCAAATCTTTCACGTTGTTTTTTGTTAACGAAGTACTGAGGGCTATCAGGCACTGTTCTGTGCAGTAATACAATTTGTAGTACAGCACTGCTTAGCTAATAATACTTTAAAAAATAGCGTGGGAAGTAATGAATGTGAATAGCGATTTTTGTTGGAGTGCAGTACCAGTAGAAAAGACACTACATTTAAAAGTTGCTTGAGAGGTTAATTTTTGGACCTGTTGGAATAAAAAGATTGAAGAGAGGTTAGTTAAAGCTGTTGGAAGTATGTGCTAATGTGTGTGGGTTTTTGGAAGCAATTTCTCCTTTACGAAGAAAGGGAGAACTCGCCAGATGCTGCCTTTATAATGTGTGAACAGGTTAAGAAATACATTCTGTTGCATTGTTCTTTAAACTACCAGTTTCTCAGGAAAATCAGTTTATGGCTTCTGTCAACATCTTCATTTTTCAGCAGACGTGTTTTTGTGATCTCGTACTGTGTTCTGCAGCTAGTTTTGCTGGTGGCTGTCAGTTCTTTCCGCTGGAGGACTGTGTTCTAAATGCCGTTTATATTGTAGTTATGCTCCCAGTGCTGAATCTTCTTAGTCTTGGTTCCATTTGCTGCGTCCAGCCTGCTGCCCGTTGGATCCAGCTAGTTTTTTGCTCTTTTAAATCAGTTGTTCACGAGGTTCTGAAATTACAAGAATGCCGAAGAGCACGGGATTTTATTCTGTGTTTTTGAATGATCTAATCTGTTTGTCATATTGAATAGTTTTTGCGATTCCAGTAACTACAAAGTCAGATGTGTCAGCAAAAAATCCAGCCTAGATTGAATAGCAAATAATACAGCATTCCACTGTGCAACAACCATAAGAAATGTATACTACTTTTGTCTGTGCATTTTAGATTATTTAAAATTTAACATGCTTGTAACACTGATGGGAACATGTCTTATCTCCCTACTATTCTCCAGCTTTTTCTAAAGGAGGGAGTTTCTAAGTTTCAGTTTTTTTATTCCTACATTTGTTGTACTAAAAGTTCTTTAAAGAAAAATTTATACTCTTGTTTAAATAAAAACACTATAAAGCAAAGCTTTGAATTTACTAAAAGGTCAGCAGCTTAAGGGTTCCCTCCTTGCAGCAATGATAAGGCTATTATAATGGGTGAAATAATAAAAGTAAAAGCAGTTCTGAAACTGATAGTAACTCTTTCGGTGTAGGAGTTGTACCATGTTTTAATTATCAACCTGAAATTTGAGTTCTGTTGAAGTTATGTGAAGAAATGTGCTGTTTATTCAGCGGTGTCAAAATTTCCCTGCTGCAAATAAATTTAAACTGCAAATATTTGAGTGCACTCTTCTCTTGAGTGGAACTGAGCAGTCCAGGGTTTTTTAATTGCATGCTGCGATTTGAATCGCAGTGTTTATCATTCTTGAACAAGCTTGAGGTGTGCTGCAGATATGCAAACTGTAGCTGAGATTGCTGAAGACATTCTGTCTGCAATATTCCTTTGGGATGACAGTGAGAGCGGGGAGAAGATGGAATTAAATGCTCACTGTGGAGCAAACTGCATTTCAGCAGCTCGGTCTGTGCAGAGGTGAGGCTTTGTCCTGAGCATGTCAGGCAGTCAGCATTAGACAAGGTGTGCTCACACATGGCTTGGGTTCACACATTCAGTGAACAGATATTAAACTTCCCATCCTAGGTGTTTTTAATGAAATCATAAGGTGGGTTTTTGTTTGCTTGTTTTGTCTGGAAGCCTGTTTGTCTGCTGACTCCTGGTAACACTTGTTTCCTACATGCATTTTCTAGGTTATGAAAGTATTACAGAGATTGATATTTATAATACAAAACTGAAAAATACAGAATGTTGTGGGTTAGGGATGGGTGTTTTAGCTTAAAGATTTTTTCCTTTGCACTATCTTACTTTTAGAGATATTCAGTTCATTGAAAAATTTTTAAAGCCGTGAGGCTTTTTAAAAAAAAAACAAAAAACACTAACATGTTAAGTTAGGTAAGCAGTAGGTCTTTCAGGTGTATTGTTCTCAGGTGCATATTGTTTGATTGTTTATCATTTTATTTTGCAGCATTGTCAGTGAAGCAGGGGCGTCTATCTACAGTGTGAGTCCAGAAGCATCCAAGGAAATGCCAGACCTTGACCCTAACTTAAGAAGTGCAGGTATTGTGCATTTTTTCAGTGTGAAGTTCAATTCTCAGACTGTACTGCTTATAATATAATGTTTAATAACAGTCTAAGTATATATAAAAAAGAATTGTCTTTCTTTTTGAATTTTAGTTCTTAGGTCACTTTGCATCTCAGATTCTAAGTGTTAAAATCAGTAACATCACTGTCTAGCAAGGCCTGCAATGTGAAGGCACCTTTTGGACATAGTCCCATGTCAGAATGGTAAAGGAGAGTTTTGAGGGATTAAATATGGCTGATGTGTTGCATAAACTTTCGCATGTTCATGCCCACAAGAGTAAGTTCTTCTCTCTTTTTCCTTGTAGGTAAACAAGTATCTGTGATTAAACATTTTATGGCCTAGAAAAACTGGAGAGTAGAGAACAGATAATTTAAAGATTTTCTCATCCTGAAGGATGATCATGTCTTTTTCTTTGCCTTTGTTGAGACCACTTTCCAGGGCTTCATGCAGTGGAATGTAATACTCCAGAAATACCATTTAGTTCTTATTTTTTTAAACTATTCAGCATAAATATTACTCAGGTATAACAGTATAATTTCTTAAAAATACACAAGTATCAGTGTTACTGTTTTCAGATTTTTGTTAAGGAGTGGTCTTCAAAGATGAAGTTCCTGACAACTTCACTGCTGTATGAACTACTTGTGGAGTTGGTTGATTGGGAAACACCTGTAAGGACAGGTCTAAAGTTATTTTGTATTACTTGTATATTTTTCCTCATGGGTTGTCTTGTGCTTGTTTTTATCAATCCTAGCAATTTCATTTCTTGCTTTTCCTACAATTTGCTGTCATGCTCAATCCAATAAAGCACACTTACAAATGCAGTAGAGTCTTAGATAAATCTCCAAATGATGATGTTCTTAATCTTTCTTTAGTAAGCTTCTGGCCAGGAAATTCTTAGGAATGCATCATTATTGGTCATCAGAAAACAGTTCTGAAGTTATGTGGTATCTGAGGGTAAAACTTTCCAGGATTTCCCATGTTGCTCTTTCATTTCCACAAAAGGGAAAAGGGTATTTGTGTTAATTCAATGTTTTTAAGAGAGAGCTTTTGCAAGGATTTTGTTTTGAAACTCTGCATCAGCCCTTCCCTTCCCAAGACAGACCTCGAGCCTTTTTCTGCTTGACTCATTCCTTCCCGCCTGCAAACTGGTTCCACTCTCATCATTTTGTCCCTGGGCCAAAGAGATTTTGCTTGTGTCATGGTATGACCTGAGCAAACATTAGGCATGTGACATTTATATGTTTCTGACAGATGCCACTAACTTTCCCGTAGGCTGAAGTTTTTTCTGTTGTTGATATATTAAATACAGTATTTGAGTTGATGTAAGTGTACGGAGAAACACTAAGAAGGGGAAAGTCTAATTATTAGCAGTTTACTTTTCCAAATACAGACAGTTATGTTTTCTACTGAAGTTAGTTTCTGAAATGTTCAGACACTTTTATTTTGTGTTGCGTGACAAAAAACAGTAAACGAAAATCAAATTTGTAATACACAATTGATTTCAGTATTAATTATCTAGAATTCATCATTTCTTCCTTATTACTATGAGGTAGCTTCAGGCATAACTTGAACATTATTGCATCTAGTTTGAAAAGAATCAACTCTTAATCTGCCACAGCAGTACCATGGGATGGATATCAATTAAAATATGATACTGTAGAAAGAAAAAATAATTGCATAGATCTGTGGATGTCAGCTTTTTTGGAGATGACAATGAGAAATGTGTTTAATACAGCAGAATCTTTCTAGAAGTTTTAGACTTCTGACATTTTTCTAGATGTCTTTTGGTGTCCATTTGTAATTAGCTGAACTGAAGTTGTAGATGCTTTTTTTTAGCAAAACAGAAAAATGTGACAACATAAGAGGGAAATAGTAACTGCTGTTGTCTTTCTTTGCAAATGTTTTTAATAGCTTTTACTTTTGTGCTTTTTATTTTCCTTTGTTTAATTTGCAGCAAATGGAAAAGTGACATGATGTAAAGCTGACTTGTTTTTCTTATTTTAATTGTTGTTACATCATGTCAAGTTCTGTGCTTACATGATAGCATTTAATACATAAAAAGAAGCTGACAGCTGCATGATGAAGTGTGACATTTATAGTTAAAATAAAAGGTACAACTGATGTGAGATATCTTAACACAGTTTGCCACTTTAACATTTCTCTCAATGCAAACTTCAGGTGTTTTTTAGTTATCCAGGTAGGCTTATGTTTGTCAGGTACATGAATGCAAAATATTAAACATACAATATTAGAACTTTTAAATCTTGTGAAATCTGACATTTTCAGTTTAGCAACTGTAATAAATTCCATATATTATTTCATATATTCACAGATAGAAATAGAAGACATAAATCCTACTTTTGAATAAATAAGTCTATTATCCTAGTAACTTCTTGGCTAAGTGTATAGGGGGAAATGAGTGTATAGGGGGAAAAAAGCATTTATTGGGAGTGCTAATTGCCAAAAATTCTACTGGTTATTTTTATTCTTTGAGCTGCCTTTGAAGGTCGTGGAATTAGTGGATTCTTAAATTGGAAAGGTAAACTAATTATACATACTTAAACTAGAGTGGAAATTCTTTAGTCATTCATACAGCACTGTTGTGCTTAGTTGAAAAAAAAAATGCTCGCTTCTTAAGCATTTTGCTTGTATTCATGTTGCAAACAATGGAGTAGGATTTGTCCAGTTTTAGAAATGTCATCCACAGGTTGGTACCTCTTTCTGGCCCTAGGCATTATGAGCGCTGACATTAATTCTTCATGTTGAACCAGGTTCTCTTATAATCTTCATAGCACTAAATGTGAATATTTCATGAAAGCATAGAACTTCAGGTTCATTTCCTGTAAAATTGTGTAGAGTGGGATTCAACTAAGTAGATAGTAAAGAACTTGATGAAATCTAGTTATTTCTGTTTTAGTAGTGTGAGAAGGTGTGTATATATATGATTTGATAGTCATTCTAGTATTAACGAGCACAACAGTTATTTTTTTCAGCCCTACAGAATTAGGAGATAACAGGCTTGTAGGACAGAAATAAAAAAGATTTCTTACTTGGTAGCCTGAGGAATTTCAGCTGCAGCAGTTGAGGAGGGTTCTGTCTGAAGAACAAGCTACTGGGGTGCAATGGCTGGGAGTTCTGAATGAACCAAATTGTCACTTGAGAGAGAAGAGAGCAAAAGACTTCCTTGTGTTCTCCATCCCTGATGCTTTAGAACAGACTGAGGGGCTCTCTGGTTGAGATTTGCTTATGCTTTTCTTTGTGGAAAGCCTGAATGCAAGTTTCCTTTTGAAGTACCTGTAGGAACCATGTTCAGAGAACTTGTGTAACTGTAAATATATCAGTCATTATTCATGCCATCACCATTGGTTCAGAAGACTGTCTTTGCATGAGTGAAAGAAAAAAGCTAAACTTCATGCCACTTTCAGATGTGCTTTGCAGCAGCCAATATCAACTTAGTTTTGGTTGGTGTCACTGGAGCTGTGAGCTCTGGAATTTGGATCTTCCAAAACTTGATATCTTGTTTTACTTCCTTCCTTTTCTATGTAATTTTGCCCAGAGGTTTATTTTCATGTGCAGAATCTGTACTGCTGATAAAGTTGGGGTTCTTAAGAAAAAAAATGAAATTGATCTGTGTGGCTGTCAGTGTGTAGATGCCACCAGGCTTTTTTATATACATTTTTTCTCTACTTCTGTAATTCCTTTTTATTGCAGAATTTTGAATAAGGTTCACTAGGACAAATGGGAGGATGAGGGAGAGGGACAGTGTAAGTTATACAGGAAGCATAACTACGTGTGGCCCTTCTCAGCATTGAAGGGTTGACGTGCAGAAAGACAGAATTTATGTCCTTCCCAGAGGCCTGAAAAACTTCTTGAGCTCTGTCTTATATAGTGTTTTGTTATTGTTCTTGGTGCAAAGTGGATGACAGATGCACCATTGTTTGGCATATGTTCAAATCAGAGTTTTTTATTTTCTACTCTGTAATAAATGCAGTTGATCCATTGGAATACTCACCTCCACTTTTTGAAGTGGCTTAAAAACTCTTTAAAAGAAACAGAAAAATGTTGAGCTCTGACCTGATGGTGAAGAATTTCTGTGAGGCAATTGTATATCCCTGATGAGATAGACATTCAGTAGCATTAAGTGAGGAATTATTTCATTAAATTGATGAATTACCTTTCATTTTTATGACTGTTCTAACAAGCAAGCAATCTCTTCTTTCACCATTTAGAAAGGAAATTAAAAATTATCTTCACTGCACAGATTCACAAGAATCATGCATAACGTAAGTACTAGACTTATTTAAACATGAAATGAGGTGGGAAAGGGCATGTCTTTTCAGACATCGTATTTGTATTAACTCTTCTTAGAAGATATCTTGTGCTAAGCCTCATTTACTTCCATAAATGAATATGATCAAATGCATTTGGATTTTAATTTGCCCTTCTCTGCTCAGCTGCTGAAACAAGAGTTACATACTTTGTCTAAGGTAGCACTGTCTAGCGCTCAGAAAAATAATGACTGTAGGTAAGTGCTGCATAAGCTTACTTTTTGAAAAGATTTGGAGTAGTGTGAAGGCCGGAATGTGTGTCATGCAGCCTGCACAGGTATGATCTAGTTCAGGAACTGTGTTCTTTCTAAAGGATGATTTCTGAGGATAGAGAGTTTAGGAGAGCAAAAGGTCACACAGCACAGCTTGCCTTAGCATTGTCAAATCCCATCTGCTTGTCTTCTCTCCACAGGGCAGAATACATTGGATTATTGTACACTCAAAGTTCAGCAAACAACTTGCACTTTTCTTTGCAAAAGAAAGCCTTATAGGCTTTTGGGGCTTGTTAGGACTTTGGGACTGTCATGCCTACAGGGTTTTATTCCCTTGGGTGCTGTTAAAGATAGAGACATACAGTTCAGAGCTGTCATCATGGCCAGCAGATAGAAGGTAAAGATCAGAAAAAAATATAATTTCTTTTGACTTTATCTTAAGGAAAGTAAAACAGTTTGATGATTAGATGTGTGGGACATAGTGCCTTCTTGTCTTCTTGAGCTAATTTCTTCATCTTCTTAAAAGAGCACTACTCGCCCTCGGCAACTCGAGAGAAGGTCATTTCTCAAAAATTTTACTGGACAGAAATCTTGTGGTTAAACTGTTGGTGCTGCTTTCTGAGTGGAAGCTTCCTTCTACAGCTTACTGTAGATGATTGGTGCAAGATCTGCGAGTTTTCAGAAAGAGTTAGAAGAAAGGAAAGTGAGCTCTGAATTTTGTATGCATTAAAAACATTTTGCTTCTGCTACAAAGTCATACCTGTTTAGTTGGGTTGTGTGCAATTACAGGTAAACAAAAAAATTACAATTTGTTTTACATCAGTTGCATTCTACAACACTTAAAAATGAGTTTATTGTATCTGCTGAAAGTGAGAAGGTGCAGTGGTTGGAAATGGGATAGTTGGTGAACAGCATAGGGAGGCAGGCTGGGCGGGCTTGTTCCTTCTCTCCACCAGGACTGCTCTTACAAGTGAGCAGAAGCTGGTCTGAAAGTGGGAGCTGGGTTCTATTGTTTAAGCAGCACTGCATAAATACAGGTTGTCTGAAAATGATGGGGCTTCTTACAGTTGTTCATGAACATGTGTACAATCATCAGGGTGTTTTTTTTTTGAGAAATAAGGAAATGGATTTGAGTTAACCAGAAACAGTAGTAATATAGTGCTAGTTCTGAATGGTTTGTTACACAGCTGTCAGAGATGTCCGTCAGTCTTGTTATTCTTGTTATTCTAGACAGGAATCTAACATGTTTCCAATCTATGCATACTTGATGGCATACATCAGATATATTCATCAGATGTGTATATGTATCAAAATCCTTCTAATCTGCACTGTTTCCTCTGAAGCAGTAGAATGTAGCAGTGGAGTTGGAGGAGTTTGGTCTTCTATGATCTTCAAAATCCAGACCCTCTGCAATTCCTGTAGACTTCTGTCGTGTAAAAATGGGAGGTTATCTTGAGCTTGATGAGAACTCTCCTATTTGACTATATTGAATAAGTATTTTCACCAAGCTAAGAGGTTTATGCAGATAGCTATTAACTGAGTGCCATTCTCTGAATGGGTTTTAATGTCTGCAACTGACTTTGTCAGTTTTATAATGTCATGCTACTGACATGCAAACAATCTTTGCATACTTTGTGGAAAGATGTGACGTTCACCTTGTCTTCCTCTCATGTGCTTATCTGAATCTGAGTTCAGCTGATGGATTTTGTCTTCTATTTGTCGTCTCTGTACAGAGCATTGTTTGCTGCACTTATGATCAATCTGAAAATATGCCACCAGTTCTGCCTACAAGCAATCTCCTGAAGTAGTGTGTTAGTCCAGGCTCTGGTAAAGGCAGTTGCCATTACTGTTAGATTTGAAAACGGTTTACTTCCCTCCCTGTAGATTTAACTCTCTGCATATGTATATGTATTTTCTTTAAAAGGCCTTGTTGACATCTTGAAGCATTGAGCCAGGGAAGTGACAAATACAAGGCTGCTCTTTAATTGGAGAAGATTTTTGTTTTGCTTTTAGTGTAGCAGTACAATTCACAAAAACTGCTGCTATTTTGTAGTCATAATAATCAATGCCATGGTGATGCAGTTAAAATTAGGACCAGTGATCTGAATGTGAAAAGTGTACAGACAGTTTCTATCTCTTAAGCTGAGCAGATGGAAATTAGTTTTCTGAATTTAAACCATCCTGCAAGACTAACTGATTTCTAGGGCAGAACAATCACATCATGCTCCAGTTAAATAGTTATATATGTCCCACCTAAGATTGAATTTGGAAAAAAATATACAAAACAAAGCAAAACTATTATCCCATGATATAGACTGAGATATAAAAAGTGTTAATACTAAAGAAAAGTGTTTTTTTGGCGTGTTTTTTGAAGGAAATAGTGACTCTAAAAATCTGCATTGTAATATTCACTTACTGAGGATTTTCTCTTAATTTTCTTATTTCATCCTTGTTTTTTGTATTCAAGCAGTCTCTTTTAAAGATTTTTGTAGTAAGTAAATAGAACATTGTCATTCATTATTTCATTAATCTTAAGCAAATAACAGATTATCAGTTTTATGGAGTTAAAAGTAAACTAAAATGTAACCTTTTTAAAACAAAAACCTGCTCACTTGCCACAGAAGAATTTTGGATGAAATGCAGCTGTTGAGCAGTTGCTTAAAATAAATTGCATACTTTAAACCCACCAAGAAGATATATGAGGATTCAAAACTGTGTCACAAATCCTGACCTACTGAGAAAGAATGCTTAATGAAAAGACTACTGTACATTTCACTGTATCCTTTGCAAGGAGGGTGAAATTCAGGTCAACAGGATAGAAAGCTTCCAGGACTCAGGAAACCCAAACGATCGATCACTGAGTAAACATTATTGCAGATACTTATGGAGAGTAATTGATCTTGAACACAATAATAAGCTTTATAAAAGGATTTAAATAAGTTGTAATGTTTCCATATCTACCCTCATATGATATATTGGCATTAATTACATGTGCACTTATGAGTTAGTCTTTGATTACATTAATACATTATTTTTATTTAATTGACATTTTCTGTTTCACCTGGACTTTTAAGGTGTAAAGGTTAAGTTAAAAGTGGGAAGGGGATTTGTTTATTTTGAAGCACATGTAGTTGCTTGTCTCAATTGAAACAAAATACAGGAATTATAACAATAACATTAAAAAAAAGTCTTATGACAAAATAAAAGTTGTAGCTTGTGGCTGCCATCTATTTATTAAAATTAATGATAATGTAACATGACCCACTACCTTCACATCTTCATTGTTTCAAAATGTAGATGAGTGTTCCCACTCTTGAGGTAGAAAAATCTTCACAGCTACTGGTGGGGACACATTCCTTTCTTTATTCTTTATGTAAAACCCATATAATGGGTGGTTAAAGAGATGCCATCATAAAATTTGGGACTTAGTGTCCAAAAATATTTTGCTGCTTGTAGTAGTAAGCAGCATTTGAATTCCACTGTAACTAAAAGGATTTGACTTTTTTTTCTCTCTCCACCCATAGTCATTCCAGGCTCATTTTCACTCTTTCCCTATCTACAGGCATTAAACTTTTGCTTCATGGTGTAGCTCTTGCATATAGCTCTACTAAAAGATAACATTTTAATATGTGGTTGTGTGGACCACAAAAATTAACATGCTGCCCCAAAAGTGGATGCAATACTTATGACTATAGTCTATTTTGTTATGTAATTGACAAGCTTTCTTGCTGTTCTTGCACCTTCATAAGAGTACACATACAACTTTGGCCATAATTATTAGTTGACATCTATTCTGCTGCAGAGGGGAAGCAGGTACCCCAATTTATAAGTCTTATCAGTCTTCGACAGTGGACGCTGCTTTTTAATCTCTGTGAAAAATGATATTGCTGACTGTAGAAATTATTAGTAAAAACAAAGTTTAAATACGCAATTGTGTTTGTGAGAACAGTGCAGTATTAATTTTAGATTTTTTTTTTACTTGGGGATAATGAGAGACTTACCCTTTTTAGATAGGGGTATCCAGATAATGAAGTATTTTTGCAAGCTCAGGAGGGCACATCTTCTCATTAGCTTCAATTAACAAAACATTGCAATATAATCCTGGTTTTTCTATAAAGATGAGTCTGGGACTTACATGAGTTGTGCAAGTAGCTCTTATGCAAACTTTTCACCCACCGCACTGTCATCACTGAAAGACATAACTATATTTTTGTCTTGTCAAATAATGAAAGGATGGTGTGAACTGAGACCATCAAACAGTTAAATTACCTTTTTTTTCCCCCCCAAAAAAAAAACCAAACAACAGAAAAGGTCCTTATGACATTGCAGGATTCTGGTAAATATACTTTCTGCAACCTTCTTTTTCTTTCTGTTTGGAGGTGAAGTTCATCTGCATTAAAGTCAGAGGACCACCTAGGCAATCTTGTCCCCTCTAGCTTTAATATTTTATATGAATTTACTGCATGGCAGCACAATATGTCGCTGTCATTCCAAATATTGCAATGCTGTTTTGTTCTTAATTGACAACTTGAAGAAGCTTTGCGTCTATCTGGTGTGCAGTTTTTGTGGTTTTCTGCTAGAAGCTCATGTCACCACAATGCTAATACCCTTTAATTTTGAATAACTTTTTTCCCCATTTTAGTTGGACTATCATATTTTGCAAATTGTATTTCAAATATTTCATGTTTGGTTCAGTGATTACTTTGAGAAATCTTGTTTTCTGTTTTTGCCCTACATGCTGTCATGGAATTTTTGAATTTTTGGAGCAAAAATGAAACATACCTTAACAGTGGAAGTGAATGTACCGCCTATTTCATTGTCATTATTCCAAAAATTCATTATTTGTAGCCATTCCTGAAATGTACTTTAAACATACAAAAATGTCTTTAATACATATTGTAGTGTAATAAATATTAGTGTAATATTTCAGTATGAAAAATGCTCTAAATGTAGTGATGTAAGACCATCAGGTTTTACTACCTATGATTTTGCAGTCTGGTCTGTAGGGAGCAGACCTTGCGTATCTGCAGAGCCCTCATGATTTCACTAAGACTGTGCTTGTATAACAGGCAGATCTAGATCATGGATGAAACAGTCACAGTGGAGCCTTATTGCCACCTGGAAGATACACCTAATGAACTATTACTGTAAGAGAAGGTGGCTTTGCCTGTATAGGGGTCGGCAGATTTTCATCTTAATTCAGTGTAGCAGTGAACTTTTTCCTAGTGATAGCGTACTCTTATTGTTTTCCCTGTACTGCTTTTTTTTTCCTTTTGAATTTGAAAAAGTTCTGGAATAAAATAGTGCAGTGGAAACTGCAGATCAGCGTCTCACTGGCACATGTGGGAACTGCATCCCTTAAACCATACAAATGACTGCTCATCTTCATGCTTCAATATTGTAACTATTTCCTGTATCATCCTGGCAAGCACTTAACTATCTGTGTGACTTTATGCATGTAAAGAGTTTCTCTGGTTCTGATGGGAATACTGCCATGCATCTGTGCTGACGGGCTTGTCTGGGTCAAGACCTACATCTCTGCTGGAAATCTCATAGGGATACAATGACACTGTCAACCTAACTTATGAAAAGTAGAGTCTAAATTTTCCTTTTATCTGAAGGCTCCTTAGAGAAGTTTATGCTTGGAAATGTCCTAAAAGATGTAATAAAAGGGCATATGGGCAGTGACAGATGTTTGCACTCAGCTTGTCTAAAATGCAGTTTTTGAAATGTTTTTTTTTTGAAGTTAAAAAAAAGTTAAAAAAAGGAATTCTGTAAAAACTTCTTTGGATATTGATTTTATGACAACTTTTTGGTAAACAAAATGTTTGGTGCCTGCATGTAGGCTAGGAAACATCTTCTGAATGTTCTGGATCCACATTGCTTTCAAGGGTGTTGTGCTCCATTTTTGTTTGTTAGGGGACTGGTGATAGGTACCTCTCATGTTTCAAAGTAATTAGTGCAGTACTTACCGGAAAGCATTTATGTAGTAAGCTATACTTGTGTGAGCTATAAGCAGTGTACTTGCACTGGTTGACCTTTTCTGATTTTTGACAAGAAGGCATATGTGATAGCCTTTGAATGCAGAACCTCTCTCTTGGAGAAGCACGCGTATCAGATGTCACCAGTATAGTGCTCTCCGAGCTGAGCTAGCAAACTGCCATTGTCAGCATGTTAAAATTGATAATAGAAGGTATGAAAAAGTCTTGCATGACCGAGCAGTGAACTCTGTGCTAACTGTACATTTACCAGTGCAAATCCTTTAAACTGGAATCTCTAATGCTGTACTCAAATGATAAGTTTTGTGGTTATGGTTCGAGGAGCTTGCATAACTAATAAGCATTAGGTATACTGTTTTGGCTTCAAGTATCAAAGTTTAGTCGAGTCCTTTTACAAAATGCCGTCAAGTCTTTAACAATCTGCAGTAGTAGTAGCTGTCATTTAAATTAGGGTCTCCAAGCTGATTAAAGGGTTGAGGCACTTTTCATCCAAGGAACGGATGAGAGCTGTGACCCTTCATCCTAGAGAAGAGAAGGCTTGGAGGGATGTCCCTGATTTGTGGAAATACCTGTGTGAGGGAATGAAGAACGAGGCAAACTTCTCGATAGCGCCCGCTGACAGGACAAAAAGACATGCATATAGAAACAGAAGATTCCACCTGAACACATGTGCGTGCATGCACGCACACAAAAAAACAAACACCTACTTATTTACTGTGAGAATGGCAAAAGTTGCCTGGAGACTATAGAGCCTCCATCCATGGAGGCGCTCAAAACTCGACACAGTCTTGGGCAACCTTCTCTAGCTTACCTTGCATGCAAACAAGTGTGATGAAACAACCTCAAAAGATCCTGTTGAATGTAAACAATTCTATGTAAAGCTTCTCTATCTCTTATAATTACTTTATACCTAGCTATAGAAAACTGTGTAAAGCTTTAGGCAATGAAATATTTTATTTTACAATGTGTATAATTGTATGTCATTTAATTGTATGCTGTATATAATGTATGTGTATATAAATAATATATGTATATAATATATGTGTATATAAATACATAAAATTATCCACACTTTTTTTTAAAGATTATGTAGATATTTTTGGCCAAACTGCCAATTGTATATACACTTCTATTCCTGATTCTTGTCTGTTCTTCCTCTGACCCACTGTTCATTTTCTTAAAAATGAATTTAGAGTAAAATAAATTTTAGAAATTGCCTCTTGAAGTGATACCAGCTGTGGGGTTCCTTTTGGAGAGAGTTTTCAAAGTGTTGCAGTCATCTTCTGTCCCACCTTATTTCTCTCACTCTTACACAAGTACATGTGGAGGGAAAAGCAGCTTTGGCAACAAGACCTGGCCTTTGAAAACTTAGTTAAGAAAAGCTGCGCTCCACTGAAACCCAGTTTTCCTCTGAGCTTATCAAACTTTTTTAGATCTCTGGGCTAGGTTTGCTTTGTGCACTTCATTTGCTTTGTATTGTGTTTTTTGTAGTTGTTTAGTGTGTTCTTGTTTGTTTTTCAGTGTTGAGAGTTAACTCCAGGTTCTAGTATTGTTTGTTAATGTTTTCTTTGATGTAAAAATGGTTGGGAGGAAAGGTTATAAATGTAATGCTGTACGGCAGAATTTAGCTCTTTCAGTGTTTGTAGGAGGGAGCACAGTTGTAAATACTGAATGTAACTCAGTATCAGCAGAGTTAGACAAAGGTTGAGAATTTGAAGTTTGAAATTTTGTAAATAAGTATTTTCTCTAAGGTTACATTAAGTAAAGTAGAAATCATTAAATGTAGACTTGAAAAATTCAGGCTTGGTTCAAGTATTAGGATGTAGAAAAACAGACATTTTTCCCCTGTGCTCTTCCATAGCAGAAATGTTGGAAATAGCTTTATTTTTTCCTACACCTAGTTATAGCAATGACAGTCTGTATATTGATGTGTTTTGCTATGCAGCTTTGATTAAAAGATAGCAAAGGAATCAACTACCTGAGAACTTTCTCTAAAGTGGATATTGAATTTTGTGGTTGAATTATATAAGAAGTTTCAACTCTAAAAGTTCAGGTTAACTTAGAAAATACAATGTTTGAGAAATAAATCTGTGGATAGTTACTCCATTCATTTTTTTAATGCATGTTTGTTGCTACTTATCTATGATTTAATATTAAAGAGTATAATTTAAATTGTTAAATGTTTATAAATTTTAGTATTGAGGAAAGGGAGAAATGTACTGTACACGGTTCTTTTAAACTTTCTGGCCTGAGTATTGGTTTTAATGTTGTATTACAATATGAAATCTACTTCAGGTCTTTGTTTGAATTATTAATAAAAAAAGTTTGATTAACACACTCTTTATCTCCCGTGTCTAACAGTAGAAAATAATTTTATATTGATAATTTCCAGATTAAATAAAAATATTAAATCCATAGAAGACTGAAAAAAAAATAGCAAGAACTGTTGTGTGCTTGTGATTTTCTGTTTAAACAATTGTTATTTTCTAATTCTATTTTTCAGTTTCCATAGCTAGACGCGTACAAGACCCACTAGCTGAGCTAGTGAAAATTGAGCCCAAACACATAGGAGTTGGAATGTATCAGGTAAGATAATACATATCATTTAAGTAATCCATCATGATAGAAGGCAAAACCAAAATGCTTTTTTATAACCAAGTGCCAACTAGTTATGTCTCCTTTAAGGGATATTTGTAGAATTCGTGAAGTGGTAATAAAATGCTTTTGAAAAAGTCAAAGAATACCGCTTCTCTAATCTCTAGTTGTAATGATTGTGATTGAGATTCAGAAACTGCTGTAGCCAGATTTATAGTCTATTAAAAACATCAAATCAGACAGGTAATTTGATATGGAAAAACCTTTTTTTTTTTTTTCCCCCCCATTGTTACAGCAATGGGGTTTTAGCTCTTTGTGTAAAATACAATAGGATATTGATCCTTCATTTAGAAGCCGTTAATTTGTGCTATTTGATACATTTCTCTGAAGTTTATAAGAAAAACTTTTGTTTTGAGTTCTTGCGTTTACTGAAGTTGATCTGGAAAACACTTGGCAACTCGTTTTGCCTATGTCTTTGTAGGTTATTTTTTGGAAGTATCATCTACCTTCAGAGTATATTTACAAAGGGAATGTCATTCAGAAGTGGTACATAGGACACTGTCATTTTCTAATATATTTGCATTGATGCAGGGAATTTATTCACATTTATTCGTATATTTTATTCCAAGCAAATAGAGAAGTTTAAAATAAATAAAAACTTTAGCATGTACTTTAAGACTGAAATGGAAGACAAAAAAGAAAGTAGTCTAACTTTTTTTGGATTGGTGTTTGAGTGTTAACAGGGTGGGCTACAAATTAGGAGACTAGAATCATTTACTATCACTGCTAAAAGTCATGTGACAGGTTTTGAAGATATGTGTATCATGGATTATTGTATTAGGTTTTTTTAGAGGGAACCGAGGTCAACATTTTGGTTGGTAAAAGTAGTACTCAGTGCTGTTTTTGCAAGCTGTACTTACATTGCCAGAGACTACATTTTAAGTACTCATGTTCCTTGCTAAGTGTGGAACTTAGCAGTAAAATTAGCTTATGTCATAATCTTTCACTATGAAATATGCCATAGCTTATGAGGAAGGTTAGATATAAAGGTTGAAATACTGAAGTGTTTTTTTAATTCAGGCATCCAGATTTCAGTAAAAGTAGGTTTTAATGGTGGCAGCCGTAATTGGGGTGGTCTTCTGGCAAAAAGAGAAGATTCAGTCTGAAACATACTTGCTTTGTTTTTTTACTTGTGGAGATAGGTTGCTTTAATTTTTAAAGTAGCAATATTACCAAGTCATACAGATTGTTCTTGGTCTTGGTTTTAAGGTAGAAGAAAGTACGGTGTTCTTCTTTAAAAAAACAAAAAAACAAAAAAACAAAAAAAAAAAACTTGAAATGTGATGTCCTAATATAACCCTTTTGAGTAGAAGTTGATTATTTTTTAACAATTTTTTTTAAAAAATCAATTCAAAAATTAAATACTGTTCTCTTTGAATTATATACTGTAAATTCCTGAGTGCTCCTAATTTTCATTAGTTGGCTAGAAGGCATTGATTTAGACGTACGCTTTTGTGACATGGCTCATGTGCAACTTGTACAAGCATACACTGAAAAAAAAGGCATAGAGTTGATGGTAATTGTATGTTTTGGGGAGCGTTATTGCAATAACATATTTTAGTGGCTCTTCACTGCTGAAGCCTGTGTGATTTACTTGAGACTGTAATCGTACTGATAAGTACCATTTTTCTGGCTCTTTCTGGAAGATTCTTGATCCACTGATGATGTTTTACAAATTAACATCCAACTATGTTATTTTTTCATGTCCAAAATGTCTATATGAAAAGTTTGAAGAAATATAAAAGCCTGGTAAAGGTAAAATCCCTAAAGTTGTTCTTCCCCACCTGACTGCGCTTTTAAGTCTCGTCATGGTTTTGATGGTCCCCTGAGAAGGACATAACCACATCAAGATTAAGTGTCACCCCAGAAGTCATAACATATTTGCTCAAAGACAGAAAACGAACAAGCAAAAAGAAGGTGTGAGGATAAGAGGAACTGAACTATTATGACTTGCTCTCCTTCAAGAGAACAGTTGTTTACATCTCAGAAGCCAGGCATGAAAAAGGTGATTTTATCCTATGGACAATCCCAGATTGACAGCTGATAGACTCCTCCAGATAAAGAGTATATTAAGTACAGAATTTGGTATTATACAAGAGATTTTATTGTACTTTAATTTATATCCTAATTGCTACCTACAATTTGTAATTAATTTCTTTGATGAAATTTGAGAAGTGCAGTCTAGATCAAAAATATAACTGTCTTTTCACAGAGGAAGTTACTTTATCAGCCTACTGTAACTGTAAACCTAGCATTTGCATATGACATCTCTTTTCTTAAAGATTGTGAAGTTGATATATTGAAATTGGACAAATTTAGATTTGGACCTTCTTGTCCTGAAGGACAGACAGTGCTTAGTGCTCGGTTGGCTTGTTACTCCTCAGACAGAGGCAGCTGAGGTTGACTGCTGTGAAAGCCTTGTAGCACAATCAGAAATGTGATTTCATGAGAGATGATTGAACACTTACTGTACAGGAACCAAAACGTTGGCTCCCTGAAGTAGTGGTCTTGTCTTCTTTTTTTTTTTTAGTACTTCCACCAAATGGATATAACCTTTCTATCAGCTTATTACAGAGGCCCCAAACCACTCTATTGTTTGAAAGGTAGTAGCCAGGAGACATTAATTTTGCCATCTTTTCTGGGAGTTTGTTCTCTGAAGTTAAAATAAGAGAGAGATTATGAAGAACCTAGCTGACATAGGCTGTAGCTTTTCTAGCGAGATATTCACAAACTGTGGCATAGGATAGTTATGTATGGTCATCTGAGTCACCTTCTTGTGTAAGTGCTGTGTAAAGGAGCCAAGCCTTTTGTAGTCACTGCTTCCATGGCATTTTTGGATCCCTCCCATCTCCTTTCCTCTTGGTACTGTTAGTGCCTCTTCACGTGCATGTGTGTTCACAGATGTTTTCCTCTCTTGCTAGCAGAAGCTTTCCAAGCAAATTTTCCTGTTTGTTACGAATACTTCAATCTGAGTTTCCAGGTAGCAGCAGATCTCTGGAAATTGAGCGTAGTTAGCTGTGATCTGTTTGCTTCCTTTAGATGTCCAGAAAGAATTGAATACATGACCAGCTGATTTTATTCTCCTTTCAAGTTATGAATCTGAGTTTGAAACTGCTGCAAAAGTTTGGTTTGTCAGAAAAAAATAAACAGACCCCTGATCTCTTAACAGGTACTTACTTAAACAAAGAGAAAGAATCGCCTGATTTATTATGGTTTCTCTCCGTCCAAAATTCCAGTTGCCTAGAGGTCCTTGTCTTCTTTCATCTTTATCTCATTAGGAAAATAGTTCTTTCCTCTCAGACAGGAACCTAGCCAAAATTAATTTATCACCTTCGGGCCATATTAGTATGATTTCTTCTGTAGTCAAGCACAAGGATGATGCCCAGGCCCCCCTGATGCAGTATATGTTTGCATTGTGGCCTCCTAGTTTCAGTTCAAAGCTTAATTCCTATGAGTGAAGCAGTTAGTGGCTCAAGTACTATACTGTACTGCAAGCTGAATTTTGGCTGATGAATCAGCACAGCAATTGTTATGTGCTTGGATGGTGTAGATAAGCGCTGAGAACCAAGCTGCTTTACAAAGGCTGTGGTTAGGGAATTCAATTCCAGAGGAAAGAAAACGGATTAAAAAGTAGAAGAATACTAGAGGGAAACAAAACAAAAACAAACTACAGCACCAAAATCCTTCCTCTCAAATAGAAAACTAACTTAAATTTTGATAGGAGAATATACCAGCACTGGGATAAGCACTGTGTTCACTGTTTTCTATTAGAAACAAAATAACCCCAGGTAAAAGGGGAATTAAATTAATAAAGCTTTTTAAAGTCAAAATAAGAATGTGCATTACAATACAGAGAAGCGAAAAAGAATGCTGGGAGATGAGGTT
Organism: Perdix hodgsoniae; assembly: GCA_035772895.1. Taxonomy (NCBI): domain Eukaryota; kingdom Metazoa; phylum Chordata; class Aves; order Galliformes; family Phasianidae; genus Perdix; species Perdix hodgsoniae. Next base: position 3,876,526 of record JAPSGF010000007.1, read on the forward strand.
AAGTTTGGCTTGTCCTTTGCTTTTGATTTGATGTGCAAAATTCTTGGATGCTAGAAAAATGGTAACCTCAACAGGGAAAACAGTCATGGCAGTGGAGCTCATCTAGGAACACAATGTATGGTATGTGTTGAAGGATAAAAGTGTTTGACAAGCTATAATTATTAACAAATGCGTTATATCTCTGATTTTGAATTGCAAAGTCATATTTGGTCCTCATAGTGCAAAAGCTTCATCGTGATATATTTTTGACTGTAGTAGCGTAATTATTATTTAACACATTTGGAGAATTAACATTCCAAAAGAACGCAAGATATAATATATGCAGCTTTGTAACCTCCAAAATCCATTGAGTCCAGATGTAGCTGGAACATTTTTTATCAAAGAAATAGAATTTACAACTGATAAATCATAAGCAGTGGCTCTCAGAAAGAAAAAACAAAGCAAAACAAAAACAGTGAGCCAATTCTTCCTTTAGTCTCTTTAGATTTCTGAAGAGAATTTCACAAAGCCTAATTGGAATAAATAATAATACGAGTTAAAACTTTGGAAATGCCTTTTCTGTCTCTCATCTTTTTCCTTCTTGAAATTTCACTTATTATTGAAGTGTATCAGTTTTTGTATTTGATTACCTGTGTGACATTTTATTATTTCAGGTGAAATTTGATAGTCATTTAATTGTGGTGTTTTGTTTGTTTTTTTTACCCCAGAGGATGGACACGTTGCATTAAATGGCAGGGTGATTTAAGGAGTACTTTTAATCAGATATGCATTTTATTTAATAGGCTTGGTTGCATCTTTGTTATGGTGTGATAGGTGTAAACACAGCCCATTAGTTAACAGGGAGGCATCCAACTGAAGTAATATCTCAGACCCTATTGGAAGGAAGAGATTTTTGTTCCTTTCTCGTATGAGACTGTGTAGAACACTTTCTCTGCCGTTGTTCTCTTGTTGCAATGGGACCCTTAGTAATTTAGGATGCAGCTTTTTTGCAGGCTGTTCCTGCGTCTTTCTGTGCCAGCTCCCACTTGATGCAAAACTGGGCAGTGCTTCAAGAACATTACTGGCCTGTCTTGCATGCAGCTTAAACTGAGGCAGCCCGTTCATTTTGTTCAATTCTTTAATTTTCTTTCCTCCAAGTACATCCACAGCATTGCATCTGTCAAGTCTCTTTAAACCTGCAGTTGTTGTTTGTGGTGACAGATTGGGTATTAAAAAATAGGAGCATTAACCTCATTTTTGACAGTGGCATCATTTCAGATTTTATTACTGTTCTGCACACCCATCGTGAAAAATATTTACTTGAGGCAATGTATTTATTAAGTATAATTAATGTTTAAGGTTTAATAATTTTGGAGATACCCAAGAGGCAAACGATAGCAAAACATTAAAAATGCAGAAATCAAAGAAACTTAAATGGTATCTCTAAATCCAGGAGTAAGATCAAATACAATTTGGTCAATCTGATACAATTGTGTGGTGAACAACTCTGCATTATTTCCATTGGCTGTCTTTTCTGCCAGAAGGCTGACTTGTCTGCAATGCAAGGGACGTTTGTCAGCCTATTCTTACAAAACTCTAGCAAAGATAACTTGTTAGCTTTATTTAAGTTATTTTGAGGCTTAAGTAAACGTTATCATTAGATGTGTTTCTCTGCTATTGAACACAATATTTTGGGTAAATTAAGCATTGTTGTATTGTGTCTCTAAGAGTATAAACTTGAAAATTTCATATTTAAATAAGAAACTGCTGGCAAAAAGCAAAGCAAAAAGAAAGCTGTGAAGTATCTGATAAGTACAAGCAAGCTTCTTGATTGTCTTAATTCTGGACATCACAAGAAAAAATGGGTGTTACAGTTTAAGAAGAACTTCACCATCATTTTTTGTTAAAATTATGCAGAATTTTGATGATGCAAAGCAGGAGGCATGTTTACCAATATCTGATTTTGATTATCAGTCCTATGTGTATTATGCTTTCTTGAGGGCTGTTCTGAAAATAACACCTTCTTTATGATTGTTGGCCCGTGATGTCAGAGGTGGATGTTTGTGATATGGTGGTAGAGGTTGAACCTTCATGATAATATTTTGTTACATTTAGTTGTTGTGTGACAGAGAGGAACAATCTGACAAAATGGTGTCTAATGTAGAAGTGTGTGTGAAGCAAAGGTGTGTCATTGAGTTCCGTTGTTCATTGAGCACAGCTAATGGTGGTGACTGTGTTGAAAACTAGTGTTATGTAGCTGGGAATGTGCTCTACCAAGTAGTGTTAAAGTGCTCTTTGTATCTGTTGTAGTTTCCATGGAAATTAATAGGAGGCATTACTTCTGTAACAGTTCACATTTTAAATAATGTGGACCAAACTACTGGAAATGGCTGTTCCTTCAATCAGATATGTACATTTTTCATTTCAGTATTTAAGAACTTTATTTCCCTTTTTTATTTTTTGGATTAATTGACCCATAGGGTTATATGAATTGTTAGGTGTATTATTTGGATTGCATAGGAGAATCACTTATGAGTGATGTGAGAATATGATGATTTATGACGTGCAAGAGAGTGGACTTCTTAATCTGATTGTCAAAACAACCTTAAAATTGAACTTATTAAGCCTATCAAAACAAATTTGTGTTGGTTTGCAACTTAATTTTTTGTGTTTAAGAAAACAGGATATCTTATTTATTAGGTGAACTGTGCTTTTCATATTCTGTGATTCATGTAGCTCCTGTGGAAAACTTTGTTCAGCAGGAATGTTATTTGCTGGTTGGAACTATAGATTTCAGGTTTCAACAGTAAGCTGAACAGCCTATCTACAAAATGCTTTAGCATTCTTTCTCTATTCACTGAATTTATGCATGCAGTTGGGCACAGAACTGGGTCTGCTATGATATATTCAGTTTTGTGGGTTTGCTTATGATTTTTTCTACTTTAACTGAAATGTCTGCATAAAGAGAACTTTGCTTAAACAGTCGTTGTCTATGTGGCATAAACACTATGCCAGTGTTTAGTTCTATGTATATTACTTATTATTGGCAATCTGATTATTACGATGTTATTATTATCACATATTTTGGGCATCTTGTGTCAACTGGTTAACTGCAAATGTACTTCAAGTTGGGAAAAAAAAAACGTGAAATTTGTTGTAGATTGGATTCCATCTGCAACTGTAGGGTATCGTGGGAGAAAGTGGCTAATTCTGATAAACAGTGTAGACTAGAGGATATGTTGCTATTATTAAAAAAAAAAAACCCACAGATTTGCCCAGTTTAATTCCTCTATTAGGCCTCATCTCTGAACAAATTCATTGTGACTTTAAAGATGGGCAGATGGGATAGTATTGCACAAGAACGCTCTTAGCTCAACTTTTCAATAAAGGAAAACTTACTCTCTCCTGACCCCCTTGGCTCCTGTAAAGAGGGCTATTCTTGCAATTTCTTTTTTCCTCAAGAGTTTCTCTGAAATTTGAGGAAAAGGGCGGGGGATATTCTTCCAATTTTTGAAGTGTACAAAAAAACTTTGGTGGTTTTCCTTGTAAAATCTCATTAAAAGCAGGCAAAGGAATGTCAGTAGGGAAGAGGTGTGCAAAGTAAATGGATGGGTACACACGTCTGTGCTCAGTTCAGGAATTCTAATGCACAGGAAATTATGGAATCTTTTTGCTAGGATTAGTTATCCAACCTTCAGCTAAGTTTTGCAGACCGTCAATTTGCTGGCTGCAAAATCTCTTAATTATAGCGTGGTAGTGGTAAAGTATTAGCTCTGTTAGGAAACTAAGCAAAGATCATACATGTTCTTGCCCAACACCACTTTGAGGGCGAATAATGTGCTTTTCATTTTGAAGAGTAAATTTCTGTGAACTAAGCCATCTAACACCTATGGGAAGAAAATCTCTGAAGACAGCTTTGTCAAAAAAGAGGCGGGCAGTCTATAATGGTTTTTGGATGTTTCTTCATCTCATTGAAGTTGGTTCCTCTCAAAAAAAAAAAAGTTAACACCTGGCAGATTTGCATAATTCAAACCAATCTTCAGAGACTGTTTTGCTGATGGCTGGGTATCACTTATACCTCTGATAATTTGGCAGTCTCTTTGCTTGTGGCTGCCTATTCTCTGCCTGGCAAATAGCACAGCAATAATACAGTAATCTTTAGATAGTCTGTTGTATCTGGTTATAATGAAGAAAAAAAAATATATAGGAAAAAAAAAGATGGCATTTGTTATTAATGATTTTATAAATCCTGGCATCCCCTAGGAAACATTCCAGCTCAGTGAGGTGTGATACTGTCCCTTTAAGGAAATGAAGTAAAATTGTGCTTGTGTATTTACAAAGAGTGCAAGAGCATAGCAGTATCACTGCATCTGCACATGTCACTCATGAAGCTGCCAATGGATTGCATCTATTTTTCACTGCTGTCACAAAAATGAGTACTAGAAAGCATGTGAAAACTGTCAGAGATGTGTCCTTGTAAGCAGGTAAATTTTAGACTTTAATAATATCCATCTTGCATTGCTGCTATTTTATATTGTGACTGCGTACGTGTATTTTTCATAGCTTTTGAGATTTTAACAGAAGTAGGAAAGTTTTGGAAAGCATGTTACTATACGGAGGGGAATAACCTAAGCCTGCTGATAGGAAACAGCTGTTTGACAGGGTTGTCCTCACTTGTCACTTTGTTTCTGATTGCTTAATTACCAATTCTGGTAGCAGAAGCTTATTAGGAAGCTTTTTGTCACCAAATGAAAACAAACCTGGTGAAAACTTTCCCACGTGATTTGCACTCTTGATTGTATTAAAATTATACATCCTATAGTTTCCTGTAAAATAGGTGAGAAAGTTGTTTGCTTCCATGAGGGAAGCAGATATGAGCTCCTGTGCAAAATTCCTCAGGTATAGTGTACCCTCTGTGCTAGGCTGTTTAATATTTAAGATGGAATTGCCTTTCCGTAAGTGTGCTTGGGCAGAGCTAGTTGAAGTACAGGCTAGATCAGTTATGAGCCAACAGGGTAGATTTAAACTCCTGCAAGACTCCATTATGATGCAGAAGTGGAAATAGGAGCAAAATGTGAGTTGCAAGGCTGGGATTCAGCAAATTGCCTCACTGTGGTTCATCTGTGCATCAGACTGGAAACAATTATCTAACAGCTGAAACAAAACAGGGCAATAAAGCCTATCTTTTTTCAAAAGTCTATTGACTGATTGGTTTCCTAAATGTGAAAGATGATATTATTGATATTGTTTTCTGTTTACATTTAAAGTGTTTAGTTACCTGGGGTAAAAAAAAATATACAATTTTATCAAAGAATAATTTTGCAGCTTCTTTCATCTATGTTTGATTTAAATTTTCATAATATCTTTACAATTTCTGAAACATTCTCAAAAATACTATAGGAAAATAATAGGTAGTGCACTGGAGATTACTACTGGCATTATCTATATCCCTGATGTAATATTTGGCATATTCATAGAACTTACATTTTGATTCCAACCATTAATCTTCTGTGTGAAGTAATTTCATCCTTCATAAATTCTAGTCAGATTTTAATTTAAATATTTAAATTATAAAACTTATTAAACTATGACTGTAGTGAAAGCATCTCCCTGTTGCTGAAAGGCAAGTAAAAGTGGCAGTCGATGTGAATCGCTTGCTTTGAATGTGTGTGTGCGGTAAACTTAAATATTTTGAATGTAGCTTTTCTTCGTTAGTGGAATTCCATGGTTACTGTTTGCTGTGAATGGTTGTGTTGCATCTGTTGTTTCGGTTTTATGAATTAACTGTATATTCACTTGACACATGGAAAAATAGTAATATTATCATACTTTTAGTGACTCCAATTTACTTCATGGCACAGCAGCTGTTGACTTAATATTAAAAAAAAAAAAACAGAAATCAGCAATAAATTAATATTTGCTTTCAGAAGGGGACCAAAAATGACCTTTGAAATTTTGATGAATTTAAATTTGTAAAGTATTCCGTAATATGCGTGTTTTCTGTGATAAATATGTAAACTAAGAACTGGTATGTTTCATACTGAAATACATGAAAAAATCTTTCTTTGAAAAAACGTGGAATTATGGAATACTGCAAGAACTCTTTCCTAGTTTCATTTTGCTACTGATTTATTTTTCACGTTAACTGCTTACTAGAAAAATTCAGTAATTGATAAAAATCCTACATTAAGGCTGAAGTTGTAAGGTGGTACTAATGCATGTATTTGTTTGTATATTGGATCTGTGACCAAATTATTCCATTTTGCCTTTAAATTAATATGAATTTAATTCAGTTTTGCTGTTCCTCAGAATAATCCTGTGACAGTTATTATCATTCAGTTGATATCACTGAAAATTGTACATTTCACTGAGACGTAAAATGCAAGTTTTTTTTAATTTGTTGCTTTTTAGATTTTATCTTGCTAATAACACTTTTTTAACAAACACTTTTGGAAAAAAAGTCATCGCTTCAGAAACTAAACTCATGTTTTTCTAGACAGTGATTAATATCTGTGACCTTTATTTTTGGATCATGAACATAAATATACACTTTTTTCTATGTCAGTCATTGTCTAAGATTTCATCTTTGTTCTGCTTTCCATTACATACCATGAATTATATGAAATTAATTTAATCACTACTCCAAACAGAAATTAAATGTGTCCTAATCCAGAGTTACGTTGTTTGCTTTTACAACTGTAAGTCATAAGTAATTAATTTTCCTTGGAAAATTAATTCACTTACCATTCCCAGTAGCATCATATGTTGACACAGGGTTATAGATAGTTTAATATTTTTGTTCAGCATGTTGGCCTCAACTTTGGAAGACCTTAAATCAAAACAAATTCAAATTTACTCAACTGTACATAATTCAGGGTTATTTAAAGTGAATGTTGTCTTTATTGCTGTCAGCCAGCTGATGATTATGATTCTAAAATTATGTTCAGTCTTCCAAAATCTAAAAGTCTGTGGGCAAATGTTTTATTTCATCAAAAATAAGTAAATAAACAGTTTCACTCTAGAATGTGAATAACATGGCCACTGGAATGCTATCAGTAGTTGAATACATGAGCTCCTCAGAGGACGTAACAACTCAGCAATGTGTTATGTTCTGCAAACTAGATGGATAGAAGGCAGTTTTTTCAAGCATACCTTCTGCTGCTAGAGACTTAAGCTGGGGATTCATTATTCTGATTACACCAGGCAATCTCTGCTCTGACTGAATTGGGAGCATGGCTCCATTTTTGTCACGAGCTGTGGCCCAGTTGCAAGGCAGCCACATCGCAGTGCAGAGGCAGAATTGAGGCTGCTTGAGCTGCTGGGCTTGTCCAAGGGCCTCTGAGTAGCCCAGCCCAGGAGTCTTCCGGAATGAGAGAGGCAGCTTTTAAGTCTGATCTATTAAGTTTGCCAGGAGGAATTCTGTTTGTGTGAGTGCACAACTCCATAAAACATGGTGTTTATTACTTCGGTTTATTTTTATTTATTTATGTCTCCCGGGTGAAACTCCAGTGACGGCAGTGTTGCAGTTCAAACAAGCAAGGCTCGTTTTATAAATGTACCTTTGTGGGTTGGTGGCTGCGTTTTGCTTGAATGCCGGGGGTTTGTATCTATGGCATTTAATTTGGAATTTGGGGGGGGGGGGGGGGGAAAGGAAAAAATTGGCTTTTATTTCCAGTGTGGAGTTACTGCTAAGTCAGGCGTAAAAATATTATTGCGTTAGCAATCAAAGGAAGTAATAAACTATGAGTAAATTGACAATATACAGTAATGCAGCAGGCTTCTGTAAAGTAGAGCAGATAGAAGAAAATATTTTCAGATTCTTTTTTTTTATCAAGGTAGGCAATAGAGGATGTACAGAAAAGATTTATGCTACTAGAATGATGTCCTATTACTAGTGCAAGGTGAATTCACCTTTGTGTGTGTGGATACTGTGGTGTTACGCATTTCTTGTATACATGCGTGTTATGTGTCATCTGTTGATGTGTTGGCAGAACTCTCCACTAACCTCAGTATCTTTTAATTTGAAATTCAATTATGTTTTATTTTCTTACTCTTAAATAAGGCAACTAATGCCACTCTATATCTGTTTATCAGATATAGATCTATATCTGTTTAACAGATCTTAGTAGGTATTGATGCCGGTTCATTATTGTAGCTTAAATAGTTTCAGAAGTTTCACAATGATATTTAAAAACAGAAAATCTCCTTTGAGTGTAGCACTGTTTGGCCTTGAACTTCTCATGTGTAATGGAAGTTGCATCTTGCTCTCTGCTCTGAGCTGTTCGCTACCCAGGCCATCAGTTTTAACAAAGTGCAATTTTTACTGAGCCTGCAAAGTATTGTTCACTTCTTCATTTTCACCTTTTTTGTGATACAATGCACCTTTCATTTCAGGAAAAGAAGTGAGCTCTGTCCTTTCCTCATCCTTCCTTGCTGAAATTTGTGGTGGTCGCACGCAGTAATAGTCTCAGCATACCCTGCCCCAGTTTATCAGCATTCCTATAACACCCTTCTGTGTTTCTATTGTCTATGAAATGAACGCAGAAAATGTTTTGGGAGCCAGTCAAAAGATCTTGCTGTTCTTACCAATTTCTTGGCAGTTCCAGTTTGTATTTCTTTTGGGAATATTCCCCTTTATTTCACGGTGACAGTGATTGTCTAAATTTGCAAGAAAAATTAAGTCAAAATAATTATTGTTTAAAAAAAAAAAGTCTGCGGAAACTATTTCAGGCAAAATTAATGTTTTGAGCTTGACTGTAGTTTTGGATTAGATAATTCAGTGTTGGCACTAATTCTGAAACAAACACTGCTATGAAGTACAATAGGAAAAAGCCCAAGAAGCAAGAAAAGTGTCTCTTAATGTAAGTGCCTGGCTCTTTGGAGGCCACCAAGAAGTCTACAGTGATTGACATGCATTCTGGCAAAGCTTTTTTTTTCCTGCAGCAGTGCTGAAGTCAGTCAAAGTGTATAGACAAAGCTGAGTGAATACCAGTTTCCCCAGTACAGGGGCTATTTTTTCAGGAAGTCTAACTCAAACCAGATGTTTTGCTTAGACCTAGAGTTTGTTGCTGCCAAGCATCTCATCAGAGGTCAGAGTTCTGGGCTCAGGGCCCTGCTAGAATTCTTTCACAAATTGCTATTCGGTGAGGTTTTAATCCTAATGGAAAGAATAATGTGCTTGTAAAATCTGCAGTTATTACAAACACAGTATACATATTGTGGACTTCAAATGACTACATATTTCATTCCCATAAACAGGGAATGCAGATGAATGCAGTGTGTAATAGTTTTAGACATTCAAACTTAAACCAAGTATATAGTTTATACTGCTGTTAACCATTTGCATTCTTAACACTCCTGTAAAATGAATAGTAATCTTAACTAACAATTGGCAGCTCCTGACAAAATAAAAAAAAAAACCCTCCAGCACGTTTTGACTTGTAAGCTACTTCCTGAAGTAAATAGGAAATCCTTATGCTTTTGAGAATGTTCAAAAAGTACTCTGCTTACTAAGGCAGTAGGCTTGGCGCAGTTTTTCTTTTTCCTTCTTTCACTTTATTTTCTGTCTCAATTTTTAAATAGGTTTGGTAGCAACATTTTCTGGCTGAGTTAATCTTACTTTGACTGTTTATTCATACAGCTAATTATTAGTCCCTGAAAACTAGTGTAGACATTATATACAGCAGCTTACTTGGAAGCAAATGCTGGCAATGAAAATTGATAAAAATGAAAATTCTCTTGTTTTCTTGTTGCAAGCCTTACTAATAAGCTTCTGTTCTGATTCTACTGGAGTAAAGCTTGAGTGTAACAAAAGCCTTCTCAGGTAACTTTTTTGCTGTACTGCAACCTACAGCTAGAGAAATGTAGCTTAATCTAATATGAAGATTAAGGATTTAGATATCACAAGATGTTGGTATGCTATAGAAGACGGTGCTATATTAGTCACATCAATTTGTCTCACACTATCTCAGTACACCAAGGTTATAGCGATGAGTTGTTGCACAGCATTACATTCAAACATCTTAGTTTTCTGTGAATGCTGAAGATTCATATCTGTTACTTTTGAACTTTCATTACTCATTCAACTTTAATTCCTAAAGGTTGAATTATTTAATACAGCTGTGCTAATTTATCTTATTACAATTTCTGAATTTTATGTCACTTCATAACTTCATTCCTTTTGCTGAGAAGCATAACCTGAGTGGCGTCACTCAGAAGAGTTAATATTATACCATTTGCACAACAGTCATCACTAGTGATAGTCACACTGGGAAGGAGGCGAATATATGTGAAGCAGAATGTCTACACTAGTACTGTAAATTGTGAGACATACTGAGGTATTCATCTACCATGCAGTGTATTCACTTATTTATATGTTAAGAACTGTGTAATGAATGCTGGTTTTATAGTATGGGTGTTCTTACCTTCCTTCGGGTAGGAATACCAGATATTCAGGAGACCTTCCTTATTAGATGAATCTCTTTCCCATCATCAAATGTAGAGATTTGGGAAATACATCAATGATTACACCAGTCTGTTACATGAGAAAATGGATGAAGCTGGCATTTAGGTAGCAAATTAATTTTCAGAGACCATATTTTTCAGAGAATAGGAAAAATAACTTTGTTCCTGCTGTGTCCTTTAGAAAAGAGAATGTATCCAAAGTGTTATTACTAAGCTTATGTTCCATTACAGTACATGCTAGTGTAAATAATTTTTTCCCCTTGTTTACTGAATAAAAACACATATGTACAGAACTGGATGAGAAAACTTGTTCTTTCAGTGGACAGAACATAAATTTTAACTTCATTCTGTTAGAATTTGTGTTTTGATTAACTGAAAATATTTGTTTAATAAGCGCACACAATAGCATAGACATGCTGCTTTTGTTGCAAGTTAGATGTTCGTGGTGCAAGCAACTGCCTCAAGGTGAGAAAGTGAACATTAAATGGATTGAAATAAATACATACATCCTAATCATTCAGATGCAATTAAAAAAAAGTGGAGTCAAGCTATAGCTTAGTAAGAGAAGCTTTTTCATATTAATGAGTTTCCATTTGCCAATAATTCTGTCATTTGTAACTTGAATCATTCATCACCCCTGCAAATGGTTCTTTCAAGACATTATTTGCAATTTTGTCTTGTGTTTTTGTCCTTGATGTTGTGAAAATGACCGTCTACTGTTACAGGAATGAAAAGAGATCTCATTCAAACATCTTTTGTGTTTCCACTTTCAGTGAAAAATGTTTTTTAAACCTGCAGCTGGTTATTTCTGCAGGAGTTCCCACTTATATTCAGGTTTGATTGACATTTTGAAATGGCAGCTTTTCATGAAAAGCTGTTAACTTGTAGAATTTGGTTATGGTACTAAGACAGACTGACTTTGTTCTACTGTTGGGGCCTGTCCAATCTAAACAGAGCCCTGCATCTGAATTTAATAGTGCTACTCAGCACAGAGAGTGCAAGGTTTTTTTTCATTTTCTTTTTAACACTGGTGCTTCTGATATGTTTTTGAACCTGACCTGATAGGTACTCATCCTCATATCTTTTCTGCGAGTAATTGCATTAATTGGCATTCTTTCTTTTTCTTTTTTGAGCTATCAGGTTTTGTCAGGTTGCACTTCCAGTTCAAGTGTTGGAATATATTTTCATTTGACATGATGGAAGTAAATACAAAATGGATTTTATGAATGTAAAGATTCCACAGCCTGTATGAATTTAGATAACAGTGGCTATCTGCAGGTTTTATTACTTCTAATTTTTGAACTGAACAAATCTTCTGAATGACTACTAATTTAATTTCCAATCAAAAATGAGAAAACAGTGCATAACATAATTATTCTCCCCTTGTCTTTACTAAGTCGGTCTTCATATTATGCCAGAATGTTGACAGTGAAATAGAGACATTATGCAAAATCAGTTACCCTCTGCATCTGTTTCCAAACTTCTGAAGATGGGTATAAGAATACCCATACGCATTAGCTGAGAGAAGTATTTTTAACTTCAAAACAGATGACTATTTATATAAAGGAACTGGGGGAAAAAAAACAAGGCCTAGAAATTCATACATCCTGGTATCGTATCGCTTATGTTTACTGTTGTTTTACTTGAGTACGAGAAGTAAAACCTTGCAATTATTTGGGGTTCTTTTTTCACAGATTAACTGTACAGTCCTGTAAGAATAATTTTATATGATTTGCATGAGAGAATATTTGAATCTCATTTCATAAGTAGGTGAGTAATAGTATCATTCATTTTTATATAGCTGTTTTCAGAAAAAAAATAAAACAAGAACCACAAACAACAGGTACAATTTCTGAATTCTCTCTACTCATAGCTGACTAATTACTTTTTATAAAATCCCTACAGATTTGCATCTGACATAAATTGATGTCCTTATCCAACCCTATATTAGTGAAGTAGTTACTTTTTGAGGACTGTGTGTATTTTTTTTCTTTGGGAGTTCTGCATGTCATCTCATCCTCCTTGTCAAAGAGGTGTTTTTCATATGTTGATTTGAACTTCAAATCAGCAGCCAGATATTTTGGTGCTTGGAACATGTCTGTGTGGCACCAGGGTTAAAGTCTTGGAATAAACAAAAAGTAAAAGCAGATAAGTCTTAAGGATCTAAACAAATATTTCCCCATGATTCATTTGAAGGTTTGTACCTCTTAGGTTGTTAGAGGTATGTTAGAGGTACAATTCTAAAAGTAAATATGAAAACGTAATTATTGCTGTGAATTGTTAGTTACATTTTATAGTCTGTTTAGAATGCTGAGGTTGGGGTCATCTAAAATGTCCTGCCTATGCTGTCTCTGCAAATATCTCCCAAGCCAGTTGCAGTACAGCACTGGGAACAGCTACATTTTTGCTAGTATTGAATAACATGTGCCTTCCTGCTGTGAAATAAAATGTGATTTTTGTGATCCTTTTCTTTAAAGTCATCTGGACTAAATGAATGTGAATGTTTTCTCAGATGCCTTTACTGTAGTTTCTAAATTTTAGAATAAATTTTTGAGTGCCAACTAGAAGCTTACTGTAGGTGAACCAATACTTAGTTTTATCTTATAATTTAGAATGAATGCTTTTGAGCTTGATGTGAGCTTTGAAAGTAAAAGCCAATGTCCTATAGTTACCACCCAGACTTTACTGTTAGATTCTAATACATGCTGCTGCTATTCCTCCAAGCAAAAGAAAGATACTGAAAAGCTTGTACCCATGTATACCCGTAAGGTCCCTGTGAAATACTAGACCAATTGAATTAAATGGCAAACTGCCCACTGACTTTAAATGGAGCCAGGATTTTGCCCTTTAACTCTATCAAGCCCTAAGGGCAAGCAGGTTTCATTCTTAAACAGACTAAGCGTGGCAGCATTTCAAAGGAAAGTTGAGCCCTTGCGAATGTAGAATGCGGAGGACAGTGTGGGATCTTGTACTGCACTAGCAAATACAAGAAGAGGTAAATGGCTATTGTCCTGTTGAAAACAGTGGAATATAGTTGAAATTTTAAAATGCTGTTCCCCATGTTTTTTTTCTGAAAATAGACTTTTTTTCTTTTTCAGTTGTAAATGACCAGTCTTCACTTAAAAATGCATAGGAGGATGTAGACAGCAGTAGAGACTGATCAGTGTGCTGCTGCTTCACAGTGTTCACAGTTTTCCCATTACTTCAGTAATAGGACTAAACATTTAATATTGCTACTTTGCCTTTATTCTATGGTAACTTTTTTTTTTTTTGGAAGAATCTATTGAGACAATGTTCATCAATAAATTAAGGACTGAAACATTAGAATGGTTTGCAGTCACAGAAATCTTGGGAGTATAAAATGAAACTCAAAAAAAAAATTCATTTTAACCAGGTAAATATATATTTAGGGTCTTCAGACTCACTGTAAAACAAGTGTTATCTTCATTGACAGTGGTGTATGTAGTGTTTGTTATTACAGAGCAAAATAAATGTTTTTGGAGACTGATTATTTCTGTCTAGATATTCTTTTCCCAACTCTTTATTCTTGATGTGTAGTTGTCCTTTATGTTGTTTTAATTGGGTTGATGGATGCAGCTATATATGAAAGAACTGTAGGGGTAAGAAGTTGAGGACATGGTTTTTATTTTGTCCTCTGGAATTTTTATCTTTTCAGTTACAGATTCTATTTTCTCCTGAATGATGACAAAACGCAGGCCGTGGCCTGTAGTTGCACAGTGGAGATACTGTCCTTTGTTTTTCATTTTTTAGTTTCCCTCACACTTCTGCAAGTCTGTAGAGAGAATTCTTTTGTGCATATTTTTCCTTGTTCCATCACTCTGTGTATTGTGCCCAAATGCATGCACGGGGAATAATTTCTGAAGCTATAGCTCAGTTCTGCCTTTCCGTTCTTCTACAGCTTGTTTTTCCTTGTGCCTGCTTTCATGCTTATACACCTGTTCACGTATTCTTACCCCTTTAAAAGAAACAGTTAAATTTTTTAACATAGGAGATCCTACTGGGGTGATCCTTCTTGGGATTAGCCTTCACTGCCATTCTCCTTCCAGCTGCTGTAAACTGGTGATGTGAGAGATCTTGGACAGATTTGTATGAGTACTCTGCCAGTCTACTACCACTCTGCCAGTCTACTAGTTCCTGGCAATGCAATCCAGTTGCTGTTATCCTTTCTCTTCAGTACTATTTATATATACTTTTGCCTCTGCTAGTGCAGCTCTCTACAGTGGTAGTAAAACCATGTTGCATCAATATTATTTGTATATGCTTTGATGAAGTAATATTATAGAGATCGAAAGTAAATCTATTTTAGCCATAGATTTTTATTGATTACCTGTACTACTTCATCTACAAGGGTTGCTCTGAAAGTAATGCAATAATTTTATTATATTGGCCCACAACATCAGAGGTGCATGCTGGTTGTGTAGTGGTAGAGGTTGAACCTTCCCACCAATATTCCATTACATTTTGTTGCCATGTAACAGATTGTAGCAGAGAGGCAGTTTGACAAAATGGCATCTGATGTGGAACTCCGTACGAAGCAAAGGTGTAGAGCTGATTTCTTCCTTGCAGAAAAAATGGCACCTGTTAACATTCACTGTTGCTTGCTGGATGTTAATGGAGACAGGGCAGTGAATATGAGCACAGTGAGGCAGTGAATGGTGCATTTCAGCAGTGCTGACATCAACAGTAGATCACCTCTGCTGGTGCAGATTTTTTTTTTTTTTTACAAGTGTGGCATGCAGGCACTTGTTCACTGCAGATGAAAATGCACAACTGATGGTAGTAACTGTGTTGAAAACTAGTGTTATGTAGCTGGAAATGTGCTCTATCAAATAGTGTTATTATGCTCTTTGTGTCTGTTGTAGTTTCCATGGGCATTAATAGGAGGCATTACTTTCAGTGCAACCTACTTTTAGTATGCTGTTAGAAATACTTCTGAATAGAACTTTTAAAGAACACAGATATTCTGCTGAATGTGAATAAGAAGGATAACAGCCACAGAATTTGTCCTGAGGTGCATGCAAAATAGGATATCTGTGCTTTCTTTTCTTAGCATTCCTTCCCTCTGTGAACACATCATTAGACTGTCTTTCTTTTTTATCGCATCCTGATATCTGATCTGTTGTTACTGCATACTATATAATTTCCCAGCTCTATTTATTCAGCCAGTGTGCTTCGTTCATAATCTTTTTTGAAAAGCCAGTGCCCCAGGTAAATGGCATATTTTAATGTGTTGTGGTGTTTAATTTTAAAGGCTTTGGAAAGAAGTTGGCTAATAGCTAAGGCTTCTGTTTCTTTGAATGTTTACATCCTGATTTTTAGAAACTTTTTTTTTTGGGGGGGGGGGGGGGAGGATGTGTTGTTATGCCTTTTTTCCCTTCATTTACATAATATGAGTTCAGTTTTTCCCATCTGAAATACTATGTGCATTTGCTATCTTGAAAGCTCATCTGCTGATTTAGCGAGGTGGTGAATAAAATATATTTCAATTGGTTTGCCTTTGGAGAAAACCTCTGTGCAATTCATGATTTGTCTGCTTTGACAGCAAACTACAGTTATTTCGTTGTGCCAGATAAAATACAACTCTCAGCTCAGGCGTTAGAGGAAGCTAGCCTTTTTCACATCTGTCCTGGAGAAAGGAAAGCTACAGAGCCACATGTACTGCAGACTACTGACTGGTTTGTTTATTGTGACATCTTTTGCTTTTTTTGTTGTTGTTTTTAAGTTTAACAAGTCACTCAACACAGTCACACATTTTTCTAATAAATATGCCTCAGAGGAAATGGAAACTGTGGTAATTCAATTTTTTTTTTTTGTGAACTGTTATCAGTGTGTATTAGAAACATGGAAGGATATCTCTGAGACCCTGAATGAAGACATAGGAATGGTGATCCCATAACAACTAGTTATTTTTTCTAATTTGGACATGATGGAAAGTGCAAAACAAAATTGTGCAAATAATTTTTCGGCCACTTTGAAATAAAAACAGGCCTGTATATATTCATCTACCAACTTTTTTTTCCACTTAATGAAAAGGAATTTATTTTAAGTAAACTGTTGAGCATAAGAAACAGTAATCAGTCTGGGAACCATTTGGATTCTGGTTTCCCTGTTCCCTTTCAGAAGCATACATGCAGTAATAAAAATCTCCTCCTTTTCAATCCTCTCTAAATAGTCCAGCATGGGCCATTTTTAATTTATCCACCTGTTTTATGAAATCAATATCTTAAGAATAAAATTGCCTTAGACAATTTTGGAGCTATTCATCCTGTCTGGTTATGCATGTAAGCTGGTCTCGTTGAGGATTCTAGCAGATAGTTGGCATCGTTAGGGCTTGGGATCAACTTTTAGAGTTGTAAATTCACACTATTAGTATTTAATTAAATTGCTACTAAATTGCAGTTTTCATTCAGACCTTAAATCTTTAGTCTAATGGTAGAGCCTAATTGCATCTAAGTCTTGATACCTATCTGAAAACAATTTATAAAACAGAGCAGACTAATTTTGACCTCTAGGTTGGGCTAATAGACCCTTCCTCTGGACTAAAATATAATGGATTCAGTTGCAGCATTTTTGTCTCTCCAGCTGTAATAACTAAGACAAGTGCTCAATGGGAAATTACTTTTAGTTCCTAAAACTGAAAATCCTTTATTTAAAAAAAAAAAGTTTCCAATCAATGAATGCATGCCACAACTCAAAGCAAAGATGCAAAAAACATTTGTAAGCTGCCCCTGAACCATACAATTAGAGAACATAATGCTCAGTGCATGAACATAATAAAATTTTGGGAGTATAGTATGTATGTTATTGGGTAATTATGCTTAGGTTGCAGACAGGAAATGAAGAATTGAGTTCTCATTGACTGCATTTCATTGATTTCCTGTATGGCTTAAGAGAAATTACTAAATTTTTATGTCTTTAATTTTTCAGCTGTAAATCTGGGACTGTTCTTATGTACCTGTATCTTAGTGTGAAGGTGAAAGGTTCTGCAGTGCTTTTGCATATGTGTCTGGCAGGGGATGTTATTGCTGTTGTGTTTTCATGATATTCTAGCAAAACCAGAACTGTTACTGAAAAAAATATATCCCCCAGATTCTATCATCTTCAGGTCAAAGCAATCTTTGACCGAAGAACTGGTACACCAAAACCAAAAGTTACTACTTGCTATCTCCATAGTACCAGCTACCTCTTTTGTCTCCCTGAATGTTTGGGAGAATAGATTACTTCTAGAAAGGACTTCAGTTGTTGAGAATGCATCCTCCTGTTGCCATGGATGGTAGAACTGGGGCCAGGGCTGGTGACAAGGACTTGCCAGGCTAAGTTGTCTACCTCCTCCCATCACAAGTGTTAAATTCGCTCCTTTTGCCAGCCTAGCCAGGCACGTGCTGCAGACCTCCCTGCAGGACTTTCACCTAAGCTTTTTTAGCCAAGCTTTGTGTATTCCGGAAGTTGAAGTTCAGTCATAGCTGGCTGAAGGAGTCACAGTTGTCTAATTTCTGAACAGAGCAATTTCTGCCTCATGTAATTGAAAGTCAGAAGCTTCATGCTTCTGTTGATTCTTGTTTAGAATAATGACTGTCTTTTGGTGTTCTTAAATACCAATTCTATACAGAAAGGAGTATACAATAATTAAGTTTTTTTCATATTTGAAAATTCTGGATTCTTTCAAAGTAATAAGGCAGCCATACACTGAATATACTTTTCTGATTTGATTGGAGCCATCTGATACCTCATCCCTTAACTGTCAATCCTGCAAATCACAGATAAAACTGATGTTGAAGTTGTACCCTTAATAACCACATCAGTTGATGACTTCAGTGGAACAGGCTTGATTCTGTATAGCTCCCCTCATCATAAAGTAGTGGTGTACTTCTGGAATACCGAAGGTGGACATGTGTGATACTAAAAAGAGGTAGTTTTGATTCTTTTTCTATCTTGATGATATAACAGTCTCTCAGCTTGCAGTTCTAAAAGTTTGTTCAAATAGAGATCTCTATTCTCCCTTCTTTTTGCACTTGAGCAAAAACAAACCTGAGGCAGTTCTGGAATGCAGAACAGTTGCCTCTTGGAATAATTCCTTTAATAATTGAAGCTAATCAATATGTTTTTAAAATTACAGTTTTTAAGAGTTTCAAAACCATAAAGGTTACATTTTCTAACACCTTTTTTATTTTAATATTTCATGATTTCTTTTAACTTTGTATAAAACTATATGTGGTTGAACATTAAATTAATAAAAAAAAGAAGAAAGATTTTTTAGAAGGGATCAAGATGAGCTTTTAAAATGCAATATTTATCTTTGTTGTCAAATTAAATATATTTAAATATATTCACAATGAATATATTCATATTCAGACATTAGAGGCTTAAACTTTGTGAACTTTAAGTCAATAATAATAATGCAGTAACGATGTTTATCTTCAAATAGAAGAAATAGAGTTCTCTTCCACAAGAGAATAGCTATGTTTGATTAATTTGTTACTCTGCAGAATTTTATATTATTTTCTACATTGATAATTATATTTAAAAACTGTATTTTTATGTTTGCAAAATTACTTTTGAAGGAATTTCCAGACCTTGAATTAAAAATAAAAAAAAAAATGGATTATGATACAAGGCTACAAAGCAATATCAATCAGACAGAAATACTGGAAATCTAAGTGCTCTTTGATTGTGCTTTTTCCTCTGAAAACTGCTCAAAACTGTTGTTTAAAAAAGAAAAAAAAAGGCATTACTAAAGTAGTCAATTGTTATCTCAATGTACGGTATAATATATGCACTGCTGTTGTTTATAGCATCCATCTAGTTTGATCTCTCAATTTTTAATATTATGCTAATTACTTAATCAGTAATTATCACGTGCTATCGACAGCGGTGGTGGGTCTGAAGTGCTGCTGCTTTTTGAGAATGAGAAAAATATTGATATTCTAGTTCACTTGTAAAAAGTTGCCATGGGGTAATTTTTGTTGCTGAAAAGTTAGAGCAGTTAGTTTATTATTCAGTCTGTCAACTTTTCAATATGCAAATATTTTTCTTGTGTTATATGCATAATACAAAAAGAACTGAATACACTTTTTAGTGCAAAGTTTGTTAATCTTAGTGCAGAGCAGGCACAAGTTTCTTATATCACGGAGGGGGTTTCATACTTTTGCTTTAAATATATAACTTTGCTGTCATGTAATAAGTGGTGCTGAAATTGGTTTCAATTATCAAAGATGTGAATGACACAATGGATGCTTATGTACTGCGCCTGTTGAATCCATAAACACTGGTGCTGAACAAACTTGTGTTTTTTCACATTTCCTGATTTTCTGTCAGCTTTGTCTTTCATGGGTCATTCAATAAACACTACTTTGGTTGACTCTTTTGTGCTGCCACATGTCAATCAAAATCAAGTGCCTGCTTCTTAGCAAGGAGAGAAAATAAGCTTGCTTTATTTAAGTTTGCCTGTGCTTTCTGCAGAACAGTGCCTTGCATTTGTTTCATTCCTAGTGTATTTTTGCCTTGAGCTATGCAGTGGAAGAGTTTGGGATTGAAGAGAGGAGTGTTCAATGAAAGCAAACGAGGAGATAAAGAGAATTGAGAGACAAGTGAAGAACAGGATTTGAAGCTGTTCTTTAAGGATATTTAATTTGAACAGATCTATTAAAAAAGGGGGGGGGGGTGAGAGGGATGAAAGGGTCTCAGGAGTGTATTCACATTAGATAAAAATATTTCTATTTACTTAATCGTGTCATAACTAATCCTGTTGTTATGAGATTAGAAAACCACTGAAAGTCGTTTGGCAAAAATACTACTTTTTCTAATGAGAGAATGGAAGTGTAATTTTTAAAAATAAATTCTGTCCATTGCTGATATGAATACCATGTTAATCAGCACACAGAGCAGTTGCTAAGTGCGTGTACATAAACATTGGGAAAGCCATTGAGCATGAGAAGTTCTTTATATTAGAATTGCAGAGTGCAGTAAAATGTGCATTAACTGTGCATACCCTTAAGTGGATCTGTATTATTTTGTTGTAGCTGATAGTGTTGTAAGTATCACATTTCTTATGAAAGTCAAGTAGGAGGAATCGCAGTATGTTTTCTGTGGAGGCCTTCTGTTTGTGCAGACTTTTGTCAAGCTCCTAACATCTGGGGTCTCACTTTGCCCTGAATGAGACCAGTTGGAATTTTATATCCTATTGCTGCAGTTCCTCACCCGTTTGGTACAGGGTGATGGTCACTGGCTTCAGACTAAACAGAATTCCCACATCCCTCTGGAAAGACACGGTTCCTTCTTCCTCTGAAAAGGAATAGAAGCTGAGTGTAAATTTTATTTTTATTTTTACTTTTTTCTGTTTTCCTCTTTTATACTTTGGCACTTTCCAGAACAATCCCTGAATGACACTTGCATTTCAGAAGTCTGAAATCACCTGTGAAACTCTTGATGTTCTCTGCTTTGTCCTCCTGTAGTATTGCCAGATAATCCCCATATCTATTGAGCTTCAGCCTCCCTAGGATGTGTTTTTTTACAGAAATGGCAATGTAGACTTTCCTCCTAGATTTCTGGAATATCACTTTTACTGCATCTGTTAGGGTGCAAGAACAGTTAAATAGAAGATGAATTTCAGCAACTTGCAAGTGATTTGAAGCACTGACATGATCAAGTGTGCATTTTTGTTTTCTTTTTCAGTGTTGAATCTAACAGACATTGTTTTTGTTTTATCATTTTCTTTGAAAACAGAAATCTATTTCTCTTGGGGTATTTCAGTAATAGTAATGTGCCACTAAAATAAACAGAATTCAGATTTTTGAAAACAAGAAATGAATCAGAGTTAAGTACATAAGATAACAATATATCCTATAACAATATAACATTTGGAGAAGCCACAGTCTTCAAAAGAAATTCTTTAAGTTAGGACCTTTTATCAAACATCAGAGGAATAAGCTTGTTTTCTCAAGAGTCTAACTGAAAGGGATTTTCCAGAGGATGCAAGAAATTAAAACCCTAGTCTGAATTTCCCAGTATTTCCACCTGACAAAGATGGAAAAGGTACACTTTTTCTTCCAATTCTGCCTATGAAAACTATTCGTCATTAGACTATTTTCATTACGTTAGTCCTGCTATACTTAAGGGCTTGTCCTGAACACATTTTGCTTCTAGTTTTCCCAAGCATTTGAAGTGCAACTGATTGTATATGAGCCACAGTACTAGCAGGGAATGTTTTTCCCTTGAATTTTAAGCAAAACACATTTCTGTGGATTGACTCTCTATAACATGATGTAGTTCTGAACTTTGCTTAGCATGTGCTGTCTCACCTAATTTCTCATTCAGTAAATGTCATTCAGGCTGCAAGGTTATACCTCTTTTTAAAGAAAGTATATATGTTTTTAGGGGCAAAGTTGGCTAGTCTCACATGCCAATATTAAAATTCGTGGGTACAGAAGTCAATGGTAGGTACCAACAAAATAATGTTTTATGAGCTGCTAGAAGTATTTCAGAACTTAAGGGGGGGGAAAAAAAAAGCATTTACTTCTTTACTCACTGAAGGCTGACTTGGATTCAAAGGACAAGTGAGGTATAATTTGATCAGAAATGTTGGCCATGTTACTGTTCCTCCTGGCCTGAGTCCATAACCTGATGCCTGTTATACAGGATCGTGAGCTCTTCCCCTCCCTGCTGCTTCGTGGGCAGCAGCATTAGGTCATGTCTGTGCTGAGCCTTTGGGCACTGGGGAATGGCTGATTCCTTTCCAACTGGGCTGGAAGGTGGCTGGACCGACTCCTGGGTATTGTAAAATAATAATGAAGTGTGGGCTGGCCTTGTTGATTTCTACTAATTTAATAAATATAAAATATATGTCTTTAAAAGTCACTGTGTTTTGCAATAGAATTTTAAACTGTTTCTTTCACAGAAAACACAATCCTAATTTATTTATTTCCTTGAAGTATGATTTTTATAGCAGCATTGGAAAAGGTTACCAAGTGTACTGGTTATGTACATTGTTTTAGTATTTGTTTGTCACTGTCACAAAAAGCTGCAGGTTAGGGTTGTTCTAATCTAGCTCTACTACTATGGTGCTTTGAGAGTTTGATCAAATAAAGTCAGGGTATTTATCCGCCATCCGTTCTGATACAGCTGCAATACACCTCCAGGCTACATGCAAACAGTGGTTCTTTTCCTTCATAAATTTCTGGTGCTAATAACACACGTACTTATATAGGGACTATATCGCTAGAGATCTCTCAGCTGAGAGATCTCATTTTGAGTACAACAGGCTTTTGAAAAATGTCTTTCAATTACTGTTGTAGCACCATCTCAAGGTTTTTAATAGCATTATTTCTAGTGAGTGCACGTAGCTCTTCAGAGTAAGCAAGACAGAAATCTTGGGTAATTCCTTAGAAAACAAATACTAAAATACTATTACAGTGTCTGATATTTCTAAGCACAGATTACTTTCTATAGTTGAGAGGGTCGCAGTTTTTATTTGAAGCAAGTGAGTAGCATGGCTTCTAGTAGTGTCTGAATAATATGATATCACCCTAGTGCATATAAATAGTATGCAGAAGTATATAATATCAAACCTGATACTGGAGAAGGCAAATAAATTTTCTGGAAGGCAGAAAGATGCTTAAGCCTTTCTAAAGTATAATCTGCTAGCAGTAGTAAGTCTTTACAATGATATTAGGATCATAAAGTAATGCTTTTAACTACTTTTAGAAACTGTGCTTATAACACACTCTGTTCTTCATATCAACATAAAGAGGGATGTAGAAATTTCTCCATCACAGCAAAAGGAAGCTGTGAAGGTCTTGGAAGGCAGATTTGTTGTCTGGAAAGTTTTCTGTCATTTGCAACTTGATTTCATTCTCTAGCTTGTATATATTTTACATCTGAGAGGTACTGGTAGCTTTGAGACACGTTTACTAAGTCAGCTGCACTGTCTTATGTTTATCTTGATCTGTCACACTTACCTTTCACTTTTTCTTCATAGCTGCCTTGAAATAAGTGCTGGGATGTGCATTCCAAGTGGTATTTCTGTTAGGTGTCGGTACTAAAGAGTTTATGCATGCCTCGCTTTGTTGTGCTTATTTGCTCATTTTCTACTTGTCCGTTTTTAATGTGACTATCAAGCCCCAAAAAGTTAAAAGATGCAAATAACCTTTGGGAGACCTGAGAATTCCTTGTTAGAAGCAGGAGTTCTTGGCCAAAGAAATAATGGTTGAATTTTTATTTTTTATTTTTTGCCAAATTGTTTGTGTTCTGTTACTTGAATTTTACACAAAGTATCACAAAGTATCCACAATTTTAAATCTTCAGATAAATGCCACTTTCACTTACGGACCTGAGGAATTATCAGCACTGATCTTTCTTCCATTATCATAAGTATTTCAGGAAGCTTTCTTTTGGATTGTAATATACCCTTTCTCATTTTATTTGTAGTATAGTTGGCCTATTTGCTTCTGAGTTCACTCTTAGTGGAAATGGAAATGAAGCTCTTGCTGAATCAAGTCTCATACAAAGAACTGCTTAGAAATATTTGGCCAAATCTATATGTTTCCTTACCTTCTTTGCTGTACTCCAGTCTATTAGCTATTGCAGAGATGGTGATGAATGTCTCAGTTTTGATTTGCATGGCTGTGTATTTCTGCTGCTGAAGAATGATCATCATTTTAAGGAGTGAGACTGAAAGCTATGGAAACAGCATTCTACCCAAACATTGTCACAGACTTTCTGTTTTTTATTCTAATTAATTTTTAAGCAAACAAACAAAAATATATGGATTGATAAAGGAGTGACCAAGAATTATGAATTCATGAATCAGCTTCCAAGTGTCTTGGAGTGAGTCAGTGTCCTTTCTCAAAAGCAGAAGGATGTTTTGAGTACTGTGCATTTTTTTAGCTCTTTTTGCCTTCCTCCATCATAAAGAAAAATGTTAAATATATTTACATTACTAAATTTTAACTTTGTGTTTCTTCATGGAAAATCAAATTCTGTATTTTGCAGCTATACTTGTCAAAGAAAAGAAAATTTGGGTGTTTCTAAACAATTTTGGTATTTTATTCTCATACCCGTGTCTGTATTTTGTTCTCATACCCATTAGTCTGGTATTACCGTTACAAAACTTATATTACATATATAAGATGGTGGGTTTTTTGTTGGTTTTCTTGTGTTTGTTTTAGAACATTTTCTCTTTACGTGTCTCCTTATTGAGAAAAAAAGATATGATTTATTACTAATACAATACAATAATAAATAATACAATACAATAAATTGTTTTGTCTGCAAAATGTTCTATTAAGCTTTGTGTTTGTGAGATTGAGACTATGCAACTACATGGATTTTTGCATGCAGACTGTATAGGATGGAGAAATAGTGGTGAAATCTACACTCACTTTAGTGCAACTTTTTTTTAACATATGTCACAATAAAATGTGATAGTAAGTGATATCATAATAAAACACATTTGCATTTTCTTGGAATGAAGGTCTGAGAGATACGCTGGCATAAGTTTTAGGCTCCTTAAAGATATTAACCAATCACTCATTAATGAACTACCAATCTTAGTGGAAGTTGATGCTGTTGGCATATTAAAATTAATTATAAAAACTTTAAAAAATCTGAATGGCTTTAGATGTTTAAACAAAGTAGTGGATGAAGTGTTGGGTGCCTTGGCTCAGTTCCAGTCTGGTGTCCTAAATGAATGCATCACAAAACCACAACAGATCAACTCAGATTTACATGAGTGACGTATAAGAGCCCTGAAGCTAAGCCAACATAGTGATTGAATTAGCTCCTGCATTCAGAGAGGCTTCTCCCTCCAGGTCAGACTTCTAAGCACTGATGGATATGTGTGGGGAACTAGAAGTTATAGATTGAAGTATGCCTGTGCTGTGAGGGAAAGAAATCTTAAAGCTTCAGAACTTTTATCTTTTATCTTTGACAAGTGTGATAGATTCTTTTTTTTTTTGGTTTTTTTGGTTGTTTTTTTTTTTGTGGGGGGGGGGGGGAGGTGGAGTGGAGCACAAGAGGAAGCGTTATTAACAGTAATGGAAAAAATGGACGAATTTCCTTTAGTGGTGCTTCTGTCAAGGACCTGCCAATCTCCCTAGAAATCTGTTTAAAATCTGAAACACATCATTGCTGCAGGGTTGATATGTACCTAATGTATTATCCACACTTAGTTTGTTCTTCTAATGCCTGTACTGTAGTATGATGCTAATATATAGGACTATTTCATAAATGCATATGTGAGTGAAAAAGAACAGCATTTGTGATCTTTTCTCCAAGTACCTTATTTAGAAAGCACTGTCTTATTTTTAATAACTCAAAGTGAGGTTATACATAAATGTCAGATTAAGGACAGTAGATGAACAGGAAGATTACTCCTTTAAAGAAAGCATTGTGTTTAATGTAGATTTGTTTTTTATGTAATTTGGATAGATAGTTATTGAACAAGAAAGAAAAGCTGATATGAAGAGAGACTTATTCTAGGGATTTTTATTATGACAGAAGTGTGACGAGAAAACATTAAAGACATTTGAAAAAAACATTCTACTGTTTGATTTTTAACAGGTACCATCACGTAAGTTATTGATAAGTTCCAGCAAGGATTGCATTAACGTTACATAAGTAAGAACTTTAAACAATAGAATGCTTCAATATTTCAGTAACCTGATATCTCCATTTTTGATTCTCAGCATGATGTATCACAGACCTTGCTCAAAGCAACTCTGGACAGTGTGGTTGAAGAGTGTGTCAGCTTTGTAGGAGTTGATATTAACATCTGCTCAGAAATACTATTAAGGTGAGTCAAACATTTTCCTATTCCAGTAATTACATGGGTCTGGATCACAGAGTCTCTGTTTAGTCTGCCATCTGACTTTAACTCAGCTGGAGCAAATGGGTCTTGTGTTAAACTTCCAATTACATGAAAATGGCAGAGTAACACAGTATTTCACTGTCCTTGGAGTTCAGTTTTTAGGGGTATGTATGATTCTCCAAATAAAACTATACCTTGGAGGAAAACAGGTTAAAAATATTTGAACCAACACTGCAATTTAGAAAAAAATCAATATGACCAATGTGTATTTCTGCAGTAAGAAAGGATTTTCCAAATGTACCTTCTGTCCATTCAAAGGTATTTTTGTATTGTACTAAGCAAAGAAGGATGTAAAAATCTAGTGGGCAAAGGAGAAAGGGAAGAATTTACGAGGAAATTTTTTTGCATGTGGATTCTTTTTTTAATGTGTTTTTTTAAAGTAATTATCCCATAATTATTTGGAAAAATATTCTGGGTTTTATTTCTTTGGTTTAGAAATCAATCTCATTCTCTCTTGATTATAATGCTTTCCTATGCATCAAGTGCACTTGATGTTACACTTAGAAAGGGTGGCAACATTGCAGCGCCTGCATGACTTTTTGGTGTTTTACTTGGAAGACTTAAGATCATCAAGTGCTTTGATAGTGAAAATACGCTGTGTTTCCTAATGCCGCTATGAAATTTTTGGAGTAAATTCTATGCCCAGTATTTTGCCTGTGGTTAAAGAGGTGTCTCAGTTTTTGCCAACTTTGGATTTCTTTTTATACTTCTGCTTAAAAATGAAAATAGCAGATTTCTTTTCTTTTATTCTCATTCCCAATTTCAGCTATTTCTGCCAGGTTTGTTTTTTCTAGAATCAGTTTTATTCCACAAACAGGTCTCTTAAAGCAATGATATCTGGTATTTGGAGCCACGTGGGCATGTGTGTCACATTTACTTCTCCAGAAGTAAATGCCCAACACAGCTTTTATCTCTTTCTGTGATTGCTGTACTCTGGATATAACTTTGTGTATATGTACATATAGAAGGGGTGCAACAAACACACTGCTTCCTGAAGGAATATGGCTTACTGCAGTTACACTGTACAGGTATGTTCTCTGCCAGATCTAAGTTGCCCTCAGAAAAACTCATGAAGTCAGTTCCCAGCTGGTCTTATATTTCAAGAGCAGCTGAGAGAAAAGGAACAAGCTGTGTGGATCTGTGAAAATGTATAAGGAAGGCAAGCTGCTCTCAGCTACCCTCCTTCTGGGTAGCAGACGCCAGTGCCTCATGTTGGGGCAAGGTGTTGCGGTATCACTGGAAGATAATAGCTGAGAGGGGGCTACTCTCACAGGAGTAATTCATCTGTCCTGAACCTTCCTCCCACGTAGTTTCCTGAAGAGGGCAGCTGGGGGCAGGCCATAAGACATGACAAATCAAATTGGTATTACAGAAATAGCCCACAGATCATAAATTACGAGACCCTGGCTTACTAGTTAGGCATGTGCAGAACCCTATTGCTGTACGAAGTTTGGTTGACTGCATAGGATTCCTTCCACAGAATTCAGAGAAAAGATCCTTTTTCAGACTGTTCCTTTGCTCTAGGAGTTTCTTTACAACATTCTTAGCTGTGTTTAATTGTTGTAGGTTTTTTAAACCAAATTTTCTACTGTAATGTGTGTACTTGAAATGGATAAGATTTGTATTAATGACTATTCAATGATGAAAATGTATTTTGTAAACTTTACTCTCAGACATATTGCAGGATTGAATGCCACCAGAGCTAGAAATATTATTGAATGGCGAGAGAAAAATGGACCATTTATAAATCGAGAACAACTCAAGGAAGTTAAAGGTTTGGGTCCCAAAACTTTCCAACAGTGTGCTGGCTTCATCAGATTCAATCAAGACTATATAAAGACTTTCTGCAGGTAATAATGATGTTAGCCATCGTGACAAAATTTTCCAAAATGTTATGGGAAGACTCCTTTACCTTCTGTTTTGTATTCAGATTTGAAACTTGAGGAATACTGGGTCTTCAGACTTTGAAAGAAATTGATTAAATTCTTTAAGTCAGTTGTTGAACATAGCTCTTGCAATGCATCATCATGGTTTATTAGTCTAGTTCTCTAAATTAGAGTCTCTATAAGAATACAAGTTCAATGGCAAATTCTTCAACTGAATCAACAGAAAAAACTTGACATGTGGCAGTGTCATTATCTATGAGGTATTAAAATCTTACAGGCTAGTGCTTCATATTTAACTTAGAGATTGTTAAATCCATTTCAGTGTGGTGAAGATTGATACTCTGCAGAACACATTGGTAGTAAACTAGAGTGGATTTTTGGAGAGTTTCAATTCCAGTGCCTGGAGAGAGAAAGTTAAATAAGCTCTCTGGGTTAAGCTCTGCTGTGCCTACGAAGCGTGATGTGACTGCTTGCTTTCTCAAATATGTAAGAAGTCCATTACTAACTTCAGTTTGTCAACACTGAGTCATACTTTTCCTTTCCATCTCGCTTCCCATTTCTGTACCAATTCTTTTCCTCTTGCAACCGTTCGTTCTTTTTTTCTTCTTCTAAAATGCTTCCTCTCCATAACAGAAAAAGCCCATTCTAGGACAGCATCTCTTTTCCTTCCCGTCTTTCCCATTCTCTATCCAATATAAAGAACTAAGAAGGGACAGAGTGATAGCACCATCCTCACCCTTTTGCTGCTTTCTCCTCTCCAAAAAAATATTTTCCAGGGAAGCACATGTTATTCTTTTTCCAACCCTGTTCTCAGAAGCAATACTGTATTCCCAGTTGCTGCTGGCCAAACTGAACATGTGTAACTTCCAAGCAGGAGGTAGGCACATTAGGACTGGCATACTGCCCGAGTGGAAGGGATACAGATTGGTTGCCCATCTGGCAAGAAGGCACATGCTGCAGGCCAAATAGTGCACACTAATCACCAGAAGACCGAAGAACTTATTTTTGAGGCTGCAAATGATCGATAGGCCTTATGTTGAACAGATCTGTTCTAGTGAATGTGGCAGTACAGATAGAGGAAAAGAAGGCTGATGCCATGGTTTTTTTTCTTTCTGAAGTTCACTGAGGAAATGTTTAACACCATTTTTTTTTTCCTTTCTAGATCACACTTCTGATGTTAGTCAGATTCCATAAAACTTGAAAACACTGTGTAACTTGAAAAATCTGCTATAGCTTTGGAGTTTGAGGCCAGAATAAAGTTCTAAAGGCATTGCCTGCACAACAGTCCATATAAGCCCAGGTGGCAAGATCAAAAGTTTCTGAAGTGGACTTCGGGATCATTTTATTTTTGTCCTCTCCAGTCATGTTGATGGCTATAGAGTGCTGTGTGAATCGGTTTTTGTACTTTGTACTTGCAAGTTAACAAATCTCAGAATCCTTAGAGTTGGAAGGGACCTTGAAAGGTCATCTAGTCCAATAGTCTTGTGCAATAAACAGGGATACCTACAGCTGGATCAGGTTGCTCAGAGCTCTTCCAGCTTGGCCTTGGATGTCTCCAGGAACAGGACTTTTACCACCTCTCTGGGCAACCTGTTCCAGTGTCTCACTACCCTCACTGTAAAAGATTTTTTTCCTCATATCCAACCTAAGTCTACCCCCATCTAAGTTTGAAACCATTTCTCCTTGTTCTGTCATCACAGACCCTGCTAAAGAGTCTGTCCCTCCTTTCTTGTAGCTCCCCTTGAGGTATTGAAGGGCCACTATATGGTTAATGGTTTTTAAATAGTCGTTATTTAAAATGTTGATATTGAAAGAAGAAACTATACCTACATTTCTGCAGATGTTCCATGTTAGAGAATGAAGTGTGATTGCTGTCTGTAACAGGTCTTTCTCCTCTCCTCTGTTGCAGCATTGCTGTTACATATAGTCCTCCTGCCATTGTGGGCAACTCTGTTCATGGGGTTCCCTGAGACTTTGTAACCTTGATTATCCTGTGAGTTAAAGAAAAACAGATCAACTCAAATGGTAGCTGAATCTGACTAGGAGTCAAGATTATAATCATTGTTTTAAGGAAGGCTGCATTAGGAAACTTTTGCAAAACCAGAATATAGTAGTTTTGTTGAGAAGGACATTCAACAATCATGAAACCTAACTACTTAAGCATTTCAGAGCAAACCAAAAGTTAAAGCATCTTACAGAGAGTATTACCCAGATGTCTCTTAAACACTGACAAGCTTGGGACATCTCTCCAGAAAGTCTGCTCCAGGATTTGACCACCTTCACAGTTTCCTAATGTCCAGTACGGTCCTCCTCTGGCACAGCTTTGTACCATTGCCATCTTGCCATCGGTTCCCAGGAGCAGAGATTCCCTCTTGCTTCCCTTCTCAGTGAACTGTAGAGAACAGCAGGGTCGGCTGTAAGCCTCCTCTCTCCAGACTGGATGGCCCAGGTGTTGTCATTTCCTCACAAAACACGACTTCAAACCTTTCTTCTAGCTTTGTTAACTTCTTAGGGATGCTTTCGCAGACCTTAACATCCTTTTTATGCTATGGATCCCAGAAGTGCACACAGTACTCAAAGTGAGGCCACACTGGCACTAGGCATAGAACAATAGGATCACCTCTTTTGACTAGCTGTCAATGCTGTATTTATTAAATCTCAAGACATGGTTTGCCCTCTTGGCTGCCTGGGCATGCTGCAGGCTCATGTTATACTTACTGTTGGCCAGCACCCCAAGACCTCTTTCTGCAGAGCAGCTCTCCAACCACTTGTTTTCCAGTCTACATATGTGATTGGTGTTATTCCATCCCAAGTGCAGAACATGACATTTATCTTTCTGCTAATTATTTCTAAATTCTGAAATAATGGTAGATTTTGCCCTTAGGTTTTTACTGGTTTAAGTTTTTCATATTTGAAATTTTTCATTTTTAAACCTCATCCATATTTGAGCATACGATTTCAGAAACTTAAATATAGAGAGTGAAGTAATATTATTCAAGGACTTTATTTAAACACTGTGACTTTGTTCTGCAGTTTGCTTACCTAAAGACACTGTGAACAAGATATTCTGTTATAATTTTTTCTAATTGTATCCCTTTTATTTTAAATGGCAATCTAAGAACTGACGATTTATTGTGAAAGTTTTCCTCACATGATCTTTATCAAGTAGGTAAATACAATTGTACCTATTTTACAAACAGAAGATATTATCCAGTTTGCAGACTAAACAGTAGGTTGTATATTGAAGAATTTTACATTATCAGCACTTTCATTTTCTCATTTGCTTTAATATTACAAATTGTTTTTTACTTCATACATTACTTTTTTTTGGAATCTTAGCATTGCACGGGTTTTTTGATGTAGCACTGTCTATTTATTCTATATTAAATTAATTTATCCATAAAACTACATGATAGATTTTTATGTGATGTTATTTGGATTCATCCACAACAACCATTTAGGAGTGATGTACTTTTTGGTGAGAATGAACATCGGATAAAAATCTGATTGCAATTTTAATGCTTAAGCACTGTGCTTGGATCTTGTTCAGTTAGAATGACGTGCCCATTTTTTTTAATTTCTAACAGTAATAAGAAAACTCAGCTTGGAAGTCATGCACATTTCACTAAAGCAGGTATACAACTCACCAGTGAGAAACAAGGTAAAAAGAAGAGCAAGCCAACACCAAGTGCCTCATACCAACCAAATCCTTTGGACCAAACTTGTATCCATCCAGAGTCTTACAGCATTGCAATGAGGTAAGCAGTGGAAAAGTTTTTGAACCATCAATGTAAAAAAAAAAAAAAAAAAAAAAGTATTTTTTGTGGTTTTTTTTTGATAACAACCTTTTCATTGAGGCAGGAATATTTATCTTTTTAGGTAAAAGATTTGCATGCAAATTTTTAGTTGTTTAGCAGTTCTATTTGCTTTTAGTTTTCACACAATTGTTTTTCAGTAAGGAAACTAGTGAATTTTCTAAAGTTTGCCAGATGTTTCTGTCATTACTCTTACTTCGTATCACCATTTTCCCCCTTATTGAGACTTTTTTCAATTTCCTTTTGTTTGGCAGCTTTTCTTATGCCAAATATTAGCATTAAGAGTTTTAATTCACATAGTGTGGAAACCAGTCATTTGTTCCAGCTGATTTTAGTCTTTACCCTTGCCCTCAAATCCTATGTAAAGAATTTTTGGGGAATAACTTTTTTCATGTAGGAATACTTCCCATTTTTTCCATGCATTTAAACTTACCTGGCAATACCACTGACTTTATTAGGAAAAAATGTTTCCCTTCAGCAAATGCATCTAATACTGGGTTTGACCACTTCATTGCTGAATTTTATACAAATACTGGAGAATTTTGTCTGGTATCTTTGAATGCCCAGGTAGCAAGATATTATACTGAATCTGATGAAACTTAAAACATTTAGATCTTTTTGAGGCCAACAGTGAAACAGCATATGCATCAAGTTTGTTAGTAAGACGTCTAATTTCAGAGAAGTCAGTGGATTATTTTAATACATTGTAATATAGTGTAGTAGCTCATTTTATGCTCTGAGCAAATTAGTAGAAAGCATCTAATTGATCTTGTGCTTTATTATTGATTGTGCTTTATATATTATATATATTTTTATATTTTGCTCAGGACCTTAAAAAAATAATTGTATTTGTTCTTAAAAGATAGTCTCATTGAAACACTGTACAAATTTTCAGGCAGTGGTAGTTTAGTACTTCTGTATCATTAACAACTGCTTTTATTTCATGACTTGAGGTCAGCATGTGCCAAACAAACTTCCTTCTCCATGAATTTTGACCACAAAAATTTGTGTATGTATGATTGTTTCTGCACATAAATGCATGGGCATATATAAGCACGCCTCATTATTATGAAGCTCTACAATTAAATTCTGATGTTGCGAGATCTGATTAAGATGTCTATATTAAGTTTCCAAATACATGAATGTCGTGGTGGTTTTAGTATGTGACCTTCAGCTAAAAGAAGAGAATGTTTTTTCTGTAGGTCACACAAAGTAATTAGGAACCCATGTGTGCCTCTCTTCAGGGAGGTACTGCAGCTGGTGAATGCTAGCATAAGATTTGATCTTTTCTATCATCAGTCCTGGTTGAAATTAGACTCAGCTTGTACTCTTGAGAAAACATTATTTCCTACCATAAACCAGCACATATTTATTTTTGTAAGTGATTTGCGGTGAACAGGTTCTTTTCTTAAGGCATGCTGGAGATAATTTCATCAGCAGTTAAATGCTTTCAGGGTTCTCATGATATCTGAGAATATTACTCCTGGAGAAACATCGTTCTGCTACCTGTTCATAACAAAACAATCTCTAAGCCCCAAAGAGAGATGTTGAGTTTCTGAGTTCATGAAGCTCAAGTTTCTTAATCTAAAAAAAATTCTTTCAGGACCTTGCTTTTCTAGAATACTTTCCCTACAGTGTATGCTTTGTTAGCTCTCTAGAAGAGGTAATTGCATATACAATTTCCTCTGTGTAGGTGAACATTCTTTCCTTCTGCTGGGCACTTTTGTTTCTGTCTACTCCGTGCCACATATCCTTCTCTTTTTGCCATGATTCTTGGTCCAATGTGAAGCTGACTACTAGTGTCCTTGCTCTTTTTACAATGTATAGGTAATTTTGGATTCTTATTTTCCTGTTCCTTACTTCATTTGTCTAGTGCATCACCATTTGTTACTATTGTAGTCTGTCCTATCATGAATAAATGAAATTAAAAAAATTTAAAAGACAAGATCCTGATATAAGGGATCCTACAATTAGGATTTAGAGTGTGAGAAACCTTAGTCATCCATACTTTAGATCTTTCAGAGTGAAATTAATGTAGATAAATAAGCAAACACTAATGCTGATTTACCATATTGTATTTCATTCAATTTAAATATCAAGTAGTCAGGATTTGGTATTAAGTTCATTTGGCTTTCCAGCTCTAGTACAACAGTATAATCAAAAAAAGTTTTCATAGTGTTACCAGCTTTGCTTAAGGGTTGGTTGATGTGGAAAGACTACTTCAGGGCAGAAAACTGTAGTTGGTTAGTGGTAGAATACTATAGGGTTTTATCTAGTACTATGCCATCACAGAAGCTAAATTAACACAGGTTAATTTATATTTGAAATAGTGAATAGTATTGCTGTATGGGATAGTTCACATGTTCACATACAACTGAAATTCTGGAGACAGTTTTAATAGGTGGTTGGAGTTGAAGGCTTATGCGAGGGGGCTGACACCTATTGTCCTGCCAACATTGCTTAGAGATACACTGGAGTTTCTTAGAATAAGCTCACTGTCAAACTTACTGGGCTTTGAGAGCTGCAAAGCCATTATAGAAGTATGATGTGGCTACAAACCAATGCAGTGTTTCATGTCATTTCTCTTTGTCTAGTGCAGTTTCTTGGAAGTAGGATTCCAGCTGTGCCTTTGTCTGCTCTTTGTTTCTCACCAAACACTTTGCCTTCCTCAACTGAATTTTCAGGTGAAATATTTAAATCCAAGTGCACATTGTAGGTAATATACCATAAAGTTTCATTATACAAAAAAATGTCCACTGATAACAAAACAAGTATAAAAATATAATAACATTTGTTAATGAAACACCTTAAGTAATAAGCATAGCATCTGTTCCTGTAATACAATCAGACTTTTCTATTTCCTTTGGACTTTTTCTGTTATCTTACTTCTTACATTTAAATAAAAACGTCTCACAGTGTTTTCTATGAATGTAGTCTATGTTCAATGTTATTTTTCTTTCAATAGAAAAATGTTTTCTTTGAAAGTTCATGAATTATGAAGGTTGTTGTGTTGAGGGATAGGATTTAGCTGGGGAGTATTGGTGATGGTTGGACTGGATGATCTTTTAGGTCTTTTCCAACCTTGATGATTCTGTGATTCTGTGATTCTGGTAACCTGGCATAGCTTGATACCCCAAAGTAATGTGGGGAAGGTAGGAGGGAAATATTTTTATCTTGCAAATAGCCATTTGAAAAGAATAGCTCTGCAGCAAACTGGCAAAAAAAAAAAAACAAAAAAACAACAATATAGTGAATATACTGTAAAAAATGGACACTGATGACATAGTATCTAAATATGAAACAGATATCATACTATCCTGCCCTCAGTCATCTAATATAACTTAGTAATGATTGTGTCTTAAATGACTTCTCAAAAAAAAAAAGTCTGAAAGACTTCTTATGATAGTACTAAACTAACTCTTCTATGGTTTAAAACCTAATTTAAATCTAATGTTTGTGAGAATCATTGAGACTGTCAGAAGTGGGGTCAATTCAGAACTCAATACAAATGTTTTTAAACAAAATCCATTTCATTTTGGCTGTGTTTTTTTGCTGCTTTTAAAGTATCGCTTTCTTTTTTGCTGTTTACACAATTTGTCAGTCACCGTGTCGTGATCACAGGTGGATCTGTGCTAACAAAAGGAGAATTTTTCTCATGAACATGATGGACAGATTTAATTCAAGGCATCAAAATACAGTGTCTGTTACCACAGAAATCAAAATGGATGAAATTGATGTTGCATAAATTAATCATAAAGGCTTCCTCATGTAATGTCTACCACATTTTGCCATAAGAAAGACTTTCATCAAAATTTTATTGGATTAAAAGTTTTCATGGGAAATTGCATTTGTTTTTTAAGCAAAATAAGCCATCAATTTTTATACACTGCTTCTATTCAAATTACCCAGAGGCAGTAGTCCACATTACAGATTTATGACACGCAAAATTATCAGTTTTTAAAACAATGTTTTTGAGGGGTAGAAGTTCACCAAAATTTGAAACCGCTAATTTTCTTTTTCAGAAGTATTTTGTAGCTTGAAAGCCAAAGCCATTAAAAAAAAAAAATGGTTAGAAGAATTGCTCCCAAGTGGTGAATTTGATTGCCAAGTTTTAGACTGGAGCCAATTTTAATGGCTGAATTAGAAACCCCTGAAAAATAGAGTGGTTTTCTTTTTTTCTTTTTTTCTTTTTTTATAATGGAAACACTGATGTAATCTTTACTACAGTGGCACAAATAGTGCTGGTACGATTGATTTATGGCACTTAGACAATTTAACTTAAATTCTGTACAATTTCTATAAAATAACTGGAAAACATCCTCCTGGTGATTTTACACACTCTGTAGATGACCACAACATTTTTGCTATGGTTTCCACACTGTCAAAGCTTGACTGTGTCACGTGAAGTGATCAAACTTTATTATGAATCATAGTTTCCTAAACATTAAAGAAAAAAAAAAGTCTTTTAAAATACTTTGAAGGCAACATATTTTCCTGCAAAGCAGAGCTGTTTTAAGTTTCTGAAAAGTCTATATGTGAAAAACAGTTTATAGAGGCAGAATCTTCTACATACAATTAATACAACGTGTAGAACATATCCAATTTCTTGGTACATATTGTAAAAGAACTGTTAGGAAAACTGAGGAAACATTTAGGCAGCCCCAAGAAGTTACAGCCAGTTTATGCTTATAAACCAAAATGCTGGGAAGAAATGGCAGTGTTATTCCTTTGTTGTATCAGTCTGCTGGGTGCAGTTGGTTTCATATGACTGGATCTTACCATATACTGATTTTATATAAATGTCATAAAAATACTCTCTGCTACAGGTTGGCAATCAGAATTTGTATTGACATCTCACATGTCGAAGCATCTGGCAGACAGGTTGTATTTCAGTTAGTCTGACTTACAAATATTGGTAAGCCATTTCTAACAGATCTAAAGTTGTGATTTAGCATAACACATGGGTGTCTTCCCTGGCTGGCCATCATTTCAGGACCTTGCCTGCTAGGAGACAGTACTGCTTGCTGTGGGTGGTTCAGCCTTCAAGAACAGGTCTTGACAGACAGTAAGAACAGTCTCACTGTTTGTTTCTGTGTTGATAATGCTTGTTGATATCCCCAAAAGAGCTTCAAAATCCCAAGAATATTCAGCAAAGCACGCGTTCACACGCTTATTCTTCACCAAGATAAACACTGGGAGTTGAACACTTTGCTGAAATGACCATCATGTTGATAATAATTTATATTTCATCATTGCTCATTATTAATCAATTTTCAAAAGTTTCTGGTGATTGTGCCACTCTGGTACACGGGTGGATTCAGCAGATAATCCATTACATCTCTGCTCTGTTGAGAACTTGCACCAGGTAGCTGCACTTGCTAGATTTGAAGCCAAGTACGGGCAGTTAAGAAAATGCAGAAGCAGTATTATTGATGGAAGAGACCAACAAAAGATGGCATGCTTGTCTTTTGACAGCACTTGCAGATCCCTGCCAGCCTGGCTCGTTTCTGTCCTTCAGGAAAATAGAAATCAGATGTGATGGATCACTTGGTGTGGTGTTTGAGCAACAGAAATCGACTCACAGTAAAGCACTTTACTTCAAAATCATCATTGTTTGCTTCAATTAGAATGTATACAGCTAGACTGTTTTTTTATGTTTGTTTGTTTTTAAGAAAGTTAGAAAAACTTATGGTCAGCAAACTGAATCCTTTCAGTTATTTCCAGTAGGAAATGTCTGAGCCTAATTAAGAATATTCGCAGATTGAGGGGCATTAAGTCCAATAGGTATTCATATTTGTCATTGTGGAACATCTACTCATTTTCAAATCTATTGACTTAGTAGCTGGATTTTTGAGGACATTTGAAATATTTTCTTAGTAAATAAAAGGGCAGAAAAAAGGCTTTCAGTGCTAATTGCCATTATATGATTAAAATGCACAAATAAAAAGAACTGTAATGAAATTCTCATGTATGTTGTACTGATTTTTTTTTTCTTTTTGTGGATAACTGATAGAATTTCACTGTTCATTGTCTCAGGTTACACTTCAGTTATGTGATATATTGGTAGTTATGAAAACAGCTAACAACAGTATGCCTAGCAGCATTGTTGTAAAGTGGCCATGCTGCAATCTAATGGTCTCTGAATTTCTTCTCAGCTAGAAGCTTGTTGTTTCCTGAAGCATCCTTTCAGAATGTAAACTGAGCACTTTGTAGACTTCTGCATGCACGCAGATCATATATAAAGTTAATAAATTATGCATTTGAGGAAAAAACGCTGGTTAAATATCTTATCTGACTAAGCCATATAGAAAGTTCTGAGTAGATTTGAAATCTTAACTTTGTGTCCAGCATCTATGTAAGTGCAGAGTAACGCACACATCGTGTTTGATTTATAATCAGTTGAATCAGTTTATAACCAGTTGAAATGTTGAGGACCTGTATGACTAGTGAGAACTAGAACAATATAACATCTGCATTATACAAATAATGCTTTTGTATTTCAAAACATTACTAAAACATCAATGCCTGCATAATTTAAGTTTGCTACTGTCATGAATGTATGTTTTACTTAACAAAGCCCATGCTAATGCAAAGTTGTTTTGTTTTCAGAGTGATTATGTTGCATTACCATTAATTCATGTGTGCACTGTGACAAGATGTAATGGCATATCATGTTGCTGTAATGTAATGAATCCAGTACTCCCAGCTCTTAAGTCGTGTTGCTGGAAATGATTACATAAAACAGAACGACTGTGACTAAAACCCTTGCAAAGCTTTAGAACTCCTGCATATTGTAAGAAGCTTTTTTTGTTCCATTTTGTGGGGGGAGTCCAAGGTTTAAATTGTTCTGAAAACTTCCCTTGGTATATTACCGTTTTACTCTTTTTAGACTTTATTTATATTCCAATGAAATTTGCGTTATCTTTTAGAGCATTGCAAGGTCTGTGCTATAATTTTGTGCAGATGTGTATGTTAAGTGAACATGATGTGCTTATTTGTTACATTTATGCTACTTTTCTTTCTTTATCTGGGTAAGATGGATGAAATTATGTATTAAATAAAAACCATCAGTGATTTAGCCATGACCATTCTCTGCAGGTCTTATAAGACTGCAAACAAGCATTTTAAATTAACAGGATTGCCAAGGTTTCTAAGTATCATCTAAATCTCAAAACTCCAAAACACTAAATCCTTAAAATAGCTAAATCCCATTCTGTTTTGAACGACATTCCTGACAGACTTTTCTCTGACTTGCTGTTTCTTGAGCAGAAAGTTCACCATACACTCACACTCATTTGAAGAAATAAGGATAGTATAACTTATAAGAATGACTTCACTTCTGAGAAAGCATCTTGTCTTTCACATTTCCATTTTTGTTAACTTTTCTTTAGGTTTAATCTCTCTGGTAGATAAACATAGCACTTGAACTGCTGCAGCATGTAATTTAGTTCACTTATGTAGCCAGGAAAACACTTAAAGGGCTTACATTTTTACACAGACCATTCATGTTCTTATGGTTATGCAACTGGAACTGTCATTTACAAATTGAGTAGGATTTTTTTTAGGACTGTAGTGAGATAGTTTACCATTACAAAGATCAAAATAAAGAAATGAAGAGAAACCTCTTTTTTCCACAGGAGCCACGTCACAGTCTGTCTTATTGCTGAGTATATCCTCTTTTTTTTTTTTTTTTTGACCTTAGGTAACTTTAAAAGGAAGTTGGGTTGCTTTTTTAAATAAGGAAACTGTATTCGTAGCAATGACATTTATGGTTAGAAATGATCAGTATAATGCACCAGTGTTCATCCATAGACTATGCTTCATATTGATTTTTAGTCTGTGTCCTCAAGCCATGTTTGAGTGAAAATGGTACATTAAATATGTAATTAGATTCAACAGTATTTTTAAAAGATTTTATCTGTAATCCATAAGAAATTACTTTTAATTGGAAATACTTTAATATGTAATTCTTCTGACTAAACTGACAAAGATGAAAATATCCAAAATAAATTTGTGTAGCTTGTATTATGGGTTTTTTTTGTTTGTGTGTCTGTGTGCATGCACATTAGGCCTTGTTGCAGTGATCTGCTATGCCTTTATACAGCTGAACTTCTGAAATATTTTCAAGCAAATGCTGAACTTTAATGATTCAGGTGAGGGCAGTGGGACATTTTTACATCCTTAGAGCTGAGCACATATTTAAGCTGCTTTTGGCTGGAGACAAATTTTTATCCTGAGCAGTAGCCATGCTGATAAATTATTTACATAACTGTAATTGATAACAAAGGGTCCAGAGACACTATCTTAGCCCAAATGAGAAATCCTGTGCAATATCAGGTAAATACTTTCTAGGGGCTGGAGAATAAGAGGTAGGAGCAGAGGAGGCAAGTAACTTTCATGAATAGGACAGCTATTTCAAATAGTGACAGCTGCTGTCTGTCACTAGTGGCTGGAGTGGGTGGCATTGTCCATCTAGCTATGGTAGCAGTTTGCAACTCTGAGTAGCTTTGTGAAGATCACCTTGCCTGGGCTTATGCATGGTTCCAGTAATATTGCTTTCATGTTATTAAGCAACTGACAGAAGATCTTTTCATAAAATTCTGATATTTTTGTAAATAGGCTTTTGTTGGAAAAATGTGTGGTAACATTGTTAATGTACCAAAAATTAAAAAAAAAATCTTTTTAATATTAAACAAGTTTATCTGTTTTGATATGAAGTTTGTTTCCAAACCACCTCAATTTACATAAAAACAAAACAAACAATCAAAAAAACCTTCAGTGATGTCAAAGTTGAAGTCTGGTCATTGAAAATTCAGTGAGTTCCGAGAAAAGTCTCGTTTACTGAATTTCTTTTCTTCATATGCAGCCACAGGGATGATCTGTAGAGACCATGAAAGTTAACGTGAAAAATTGTTTCTATCATTGATATGTACAAATGTATGCATTTCTGCTAACACTACCTTATGCTTAAATTACTATGACTGTATTTGAATTCAGTAAAGAAGTGGAGTCTTGGCAGCCAATTTTAGACTGCTCTCTTTCTGAGGATGAAATCAGTGGGCAT
Source organism: Perdix hodgsoniae (assembly GCA_035772895.1). NCBI lineage: Eukaryota > Metazoa > Chordata > Aves > Galliformes > Phasianidae > Perdix > Perdix hodgsoniae. The sequence continues at coordinate 3,917,617 of JAPSGF010000007.1, forward strand.
TTTGGAGTGAAGATTTGCTCTTATGCTCGAAGATGAACCATGATTTACTGAAAAATCTGATATTGCATTATGTTCCTTCATTTTCTTCTCTCTCAAAAATAAGTGTAACATATTTCAGTGCATATTACATTTAATGAATTACTACCTGGAATCCTGTCAGTTGAGTTACTCAGGTAGATAAATAAATAAAAGTTTAGTTTCCTGCCAAAAGCAATATCAGTGTCTGGTTCTGCATAAAATACGGCAAGCACTCTTAAAAAGTTAAAGTGTCAGGCTGATTACCAGAAAGCTTGCTTTTTTTTTTGGAAGCTGAATGACTCCCACTGCTCTCAAGTGCAGGGCATGCGCCCACTGATCAACACTTCTTTTTCTCATTGTAGTTTACGCCCATTATGATGCAGGATAATAGCAGGAAGTAGGGATCTTGTCTAGTAATTTGTAAGGGGAGCATTCACTGAAAATATGGAAAATGGGAAAAATTATTCTACCTATCTCCTGTGGAGAACACGCCAAAAACATCTACAACTCTCCAACACCGAGAGCGTGATAAAGCAGGATGGGAGAGACTTATTCATGGAACTTTGAGTTGCAGAGCTTGGTGCTTGGACAAATCATTGAAATGTTAACTGAGGAAAAGGCAAACTGCAATATTTAGTCCAATGTAAATCTGACTTATATGAGCTGTGTCATATCTTTGGTTTATATATATTAAACACTTATTTTCTATGTGTAAGTCTTTCACCAGAATAAGAATGTTTACTCAGTGATAAACAAAAATTGTTTTATGGTATCACTTTTGAAATAGGAGTCTGCATGTGTGTTTTTGTCACTGGTTCTCTGCTTCTTAGCATGTGTTCCAACATTGTTGAACAAAAATTTCAGTAAGAGTCCTGGGATTTTTTCAACTTTTTTTTTTTCAAGAGGTCAGATCAATGCTTTTTCGTCAAGTGTTTCTTTGTAGACGTTTTAGATGTTACTCAGTTCTTCTCTCACTATACAATTTATTTATGTATGCAACAACTACAAAAGATTGAGAATGTTTGTGTTGTATATGATACAAATCTCTCTGTGTCTCTGTTTGAATTTCACAGATTTTTATCCTTCATTGGAGGAAACACAAATGAAATAGGAAAATTAGATATGCAGCAAAAAGTAAATGCAGTAATTCAAAAGGAAGGACTGGAAGGGACAGCCAAAAGGCTAAATACAACAGTGCATACGTTGCAGCTAATCATTGACGGGCTAACTCAGCCTGAAGGCTTTGACATCCGAACAGGTAAACTCTTGTTTAGAGGGCCATAATCTCTTTTCAGTTGCTCATCTTACTAGTTTTAAATCGGCACGTTTTCATCTTCTGAAGTCAGAAGTAGACTTTCATGAATGGGTAGCTCTTTTTTTCTCAAAGTCTGTATCATAGTCAGATGGTTTTTTTTCTATATCAGTAAGTAAGGAGTGTGAATCCTGTCTCAAATCATGGCCTTTTCAGACATAGGAAGAGGGAGTTGTATGGCTGTTAACAAATGAAATAGTTTCAATATGTTGACTTGATACTGATTAAATCTGTGTTGGTTTTTCATCACGGGAAGAATGCTGCTGAAACAGTAGTAATAAAGGCCTGTGGAGCAGTAGTGTAGTAGAGTGTATTTCTGCTTTTATTACACTAGTTCTTGGAGACGAGAGTAATTGGGGCACACAGCTCATGACACAACTTGGGTTAAATCTTTATGGTAGTGCTGAATGTTTTGAGGTGGTGAGGAAAGAAAGATGAAGTAGGCAGTAAAGTAAAATATGTGGAGATGCTGTTTAACGTAGCTTATGGTAACGAGTTAAAGAAAAGACAGCAAAGATGCAGGCTTGTAATAACAAATAACAAACCTATACTTAAAAAGGTCAAATTTTGTCTACTTTTTTGGCTTCATGAATAGTTTCCTTGTAGGTTTTAGAAATATTTTCAACTAGTGGTCTTGAAAATGAGTATTTCATGTCTCCATTCATTCTGGTGTTTTCGCATCTCATTCTAAGTTGTGATAGGATAAAGCGGAAAGATATGAAGAAATCTGTTAGTGAATAAATGAATTAATTAGTGAAGAAATGAATCATACCTAACAGAACTTAGGCAGACTGAGTAGTTTGTACTCTACCCCAATTAAATATATATATATATCTTGGTTTAACATTAAATTCCAGTGTTGTTCCCAACAATGGTGATGTGGCATTAGAAAATTACAGAGAAAGTTCTCCTCTCTATCCTTTTAAATGTTGCTTATTTTTTCTGAATGATGTTAGTAGAAAGGAAAACTGAAAGAATCTGGGGATGAAACTGAAAAGGTAGAACATTTTATCATATTCTAAAGTCTTTTTCTTCTCAAAGTTTTACAAAGAATTTCTTGCAAGAAAATCTTTTTAATGTTAAAGTTGAACTAATCTGGTAATTGTGATAAATCTGCCAGAATGGGGAAAAAAATTCAATCAATAAGAAGAATTCCCATATTTCCTCTGATCATTATGATCATTGTCCTAAGTAGTTGTCAAATTGTTGGAGTTTTTTTGTTTGAAGTGCTACTGGTGATGTAATGTGAAAAAGAATTGTTCACTTTTCGGCAATTAGGTATATTCTTTCTTTGGAAACATTCATGTTATTCAGAGCCTATCAGTGCCATGATAAGATTCTGTATTAAGCTTGGGTCTGATCCACAGCCTGCTAAAGTACGTTTTAGCTATACAATTGTTCAGATTATATTTGCCCTAAAAAATAAAATAGAGGAAAATATTTGGAATCAACATTTGGTGATGTACTCTGTGGAAAATCTTAGTACTACTGTAAATGGTAAAACAGCAGGAGGAAAAGAATTTTTTAAGATGGCTCAGAGGGTGTTTTTTTTGTTTTTTTTTTTTGTGAGAGCAGGAAGTGGTAAGTAATGACGATTTAACAAAATCTATCTGTGCCTGTAACTGTAGAATGTGAACTTAAGTAGGTAACAACCTAATATATTAAAATCACATATGATTTTTAAATTGTTTCGTTTGACTCTGTGATGTCATGGTGCAGGTGAACAGCAAGCCTAAGAAAGTGTATTCCTGATTTTTCTGCATAGTGTGTGATGAAGACTGAGTATTCACCTTATTGTATGCAAATCTGTGATCTGAAATAGAATGATGTATGTAATTTATGCAGCTCAAGTAATAGTCACCTCGAGTCTTTTCTCACTAGCTTCAAGAACGTTAAAGGAATGTTTCAATCACTTGCTAATATACTACATACTTCTAAACCATGCATGATAGTTTCATTCTTCTGAGTTCATTGTACTTACTATTCTATTTATCATAGTCCTTTAAGGTGACTAATGACATAGAAGAAGTTGTTTCTCTTTATTTTAAAATCTGCATCTTCGTTTTTATAAATGAAGCAGTACTTGGTGCCTTAGATCTAGTTTGGCATGATTTCTTAATTAGAAACTCTTAACTGGAAACAACCCTTAGAAAATAATATGAAGCTCTTCTCCAATGTCTTATTTTTGTTTCTTGTTTCTTATAACAGATTTTGATAAACCTGACTTCAAGAGGAGCATTGTCTGCTTTGAAGACTTAAGTGTTGGTGCTGTTCTGACTGGAAAAGTTGAAAATGCAACACCATTTGGAGTTTTTGTTGATATTGGAGTGGGAAAAGCGGGTTTGATTCCAGTGCGAAACATAACAGAATCTAAACTTTCTAAAGTGAAGAAGAGAAGAAGCCTTGGGTTAGGTCCTGGAGAAAGAGTGGAAGTTAAAGTGCTTAATGTTGATATTCCTCGATTAAGGATAACACTGGATCTTATTCGTGTTTTATGAGGGTGGTGTTTTGTTTTTTTTATGATTAAGTTTTCATTTTAAATGTTAACAGGGTTCTAGAGATTCAGACATTTAATGAGAATGTTGAAAGTGAAACAGTTTTTCCCCATTTCTTGAATCCTTTCTGTTAATAATTTCTAGAGCAGTTCATTGGATTACCTTCAAGAAACCTGGTTATTTTGTCTGCAGAACAAATGAAATTCCAGTGTGCTGTCAGACACATCTCTTACCTGTTCTATCTGTGTAAGATTTGCTGTCTCAATTATTGGTCAGTACTACACCAGCAGACATCTACTGTTCCTCTTCAAAAAACAGTTATATAATTTCCATGTTCTCTGGAAGAGACTCTGAAAGAGGGTTACCTAGTTGTAGAAAAAAGTGATCTTATTAGGTTAGTTGGTGATGATATCGATTCAAAAGTAGACTGAAGAAAAGAACATCTGCTAATACTATTGATGGTTCAGAAATATTCCGTTTTATTTGAGCAACAATGTTAAGAGGTCTGTTTTCCTCTCTTATAATTGCTTGTTCCATTATTGTATTGATTAACACACTTGGATATACCTTGGGGTTTAAGAAGCATTGCTCAAAGATGTTATGTTGTACTATACATGTACAAAATAAAAACATTTCTGTCCACCTTTTCTCAGTGTACTTGTTCTAAAAGTGTTTTAATAGTCCTAGTACTTGTTCTTTCTGATGTGTTATATTATTAATATTTCAATTTAAGAATGCAGTTTGTGAGAACGTACTTGTCAACATGTCTTCCCTTAGGTTTTGTCTTCCCATATTTTAGCCTTTTGTTTTTTTTTCAGTATAATCAATGGAAGTAGAATATTCTTGAGACTTGAAATATAGGATCAGACTTGTCTGGAAAAAAAAAAGCATAATAAAATCTCATAAGTGATAGGAAGATTCTCTAGCTGTCAGAAACATCATTCATATAGAGGTTAGATGTGAGAGTCCACATTAAGACAATCAGTCAAACCAACTACTCTGTACTCCATGTTGATTTTGTGGCAGATATCTTAAAAACAGGATTTAAGTAATGGAGAAGTAGCTTACTTTAAGCAGTTCTCTCAGATGGAAAAAGGCTAAATGAGCTGAGAACATTTCCTATGGGGCAAGTTTCTTTGTAGACAGATCTGAATTACTTTTTCTTCACAAACGGGGTAGTTTCTTCCATTGTAGTTGATGTTCTAATTAGCAGGATCATGTAAGGAAACTAGCAGTGTCTGTCTGTACTGCAGGTGAAGAAGGAAGTGGTGTTTCCTGATCCCTCTTTCATGATGAACAAGAAGCAACCCCTGAAAACAAAAAGGTAAAATTCTTTTTTTTTATTATTATAATTCTTGAAGAAGCAAGAAAAACTGTAAATTCTGTAGAATTTACTTACAGGTTGGTCCAATAAGATACAAAGAAAGAAGACATTCTGAAGTGGTAGCAGAAAAACAGATAGTCTCCACAATTTAAAACTCTTTTAAGTACAGTCAGTAAGATCAAGAGATTTTTCCCTTCATTGTATTTATAATATTTTAAATTTCATATTAAAAATCTGTTCATTCTTGGAAGCTGGATGTATGTCTTAGTGAAATCAGGCTAATTTGACTAGGTGGTTAAATTTTTCCTAGGCACTTCTTGCCTGTATCTCTGAACACGTTATAAGCTTACGGTGTCCTGATTGTGTAATGGACTGCCTTGGACTCTTTTCATGTGACATTCATTGCTGTCTGTCAGAATTTATTTTTCTGAGTGGAGAACAATTTTTCAATATTTGCCCTCATACAGCCTGCTCAGAAAAATATGATTCTCCTTAATAAACTTTCTGCTTTCTGTAGATGGTTGCAAAGCTTGTCTAGATTTCAGTTTTAATAACAGTGCACGTTGTTTCTGTCTAATAGTGCCTGGCTCATGAGGTTAGGCTGCTCCTTAGGAGAACTCAGAATCTTAATCTCTGTGGCATCATAGACACTACTGGAAAAACTCACATATATATAATATAATAAAAAATATATATTATTATATTATATATATTTATTATTATATTATATAATATAAGTTTGGGTGTTTTTTACCCAAACATAGCCTTTTTAAAATCTTCATGAGATTCTACTAAGGATGAATGTGTGTTTAAATGGCCCTTCCAGTTTTTGTCAGATCTTTATGTCTGGTAATATTAAAATTCCACATTCTCAATCAGTTTTCCTTTTGAATTCCTATGGCTTTCAAACATCTGACAGCAATGCAACAAGAGTATATTTTTTTTGTATTCAATTTTATCTTTAGTTTCTGACCCCCCCCCCAAAAAAAAGCTGTTTTCTTCCCTTTTAGATAAAAAGCACTCTTCCCTGTGCAGTCCAGTCTTTGGAACAAGTTTCTGTATCACTTAGTGGTGATGTTCCTAGGATTCAAAACAAAAAATCACTGCTTCATTCTAATCTTAGGCAAAAATTTCAAAATATGGTTTCTCAGGTGAAGAATCAAGCACAACTTTATTTCTCCTTGAGCTGGAGATTCCAAGGCATTTTACATGCTGTTTCACCTCTCCACAAGAAAAAAAACAGCCCATTCCCTTAGCTGACAATCTCCTTTTTTTTTAGACCCTTCCTCAATCTAATAATGGAATTTTGCAATCTCCTTCTTCTGATACACAGAACCAAAAGAAGAGCTTCTAAAGATTTTCTGTACTTCAAATGTTGTGCAGAGGAGAAGAAGAATTCTACCAAACATGATGCCACTTGTATGCTGAGCTGTAGTAATGCAAATCAAGAGTTTAAAAGAAGTCATTTGTTTTGGTTTTATTCCTGCCCCAGGCAGTTTTAGACAGCATATATCAATTTTCCAGAAACTTGTCAAACTCAGGAATGATTTAGTATGCTGTTAAACATAATAAAATCAATAAGAAAACAAATAGAATTTCCATGAGGAGCAGACAGTTGGAGAAGCTTGCCCATATGGCGCATAGACATGCTGGAATTTGGGGCTTTGTGGGGTACTTCCATTAGAAAAATTGCATACTGAGCGAAGGTAATGCATAATTCAGGAGAATAAATAATCTAGCAGTTTTGTGGTAGTTTGCCTTGAACTTGGTGTCTGTATTTATTTAACAACAAATGTACTCAGAATTTTTATGCCTGGAAGCTACAAAACAAATGAATTATATTTGCTTAATTTCAGAGCTTTATGCATAAGGAGCCTCACCTCTAAAGTGAGTGTGGAGTTCTTGGTTCAAACTGAATAGTAATTTTGCTTTCCTAGTCTTCCGGAGAGTAATTTGTATAGCCAACTGGCTTCATTTAAGAACTTCCAACTTCAAGAGTATCAGTCCTATTAAGGTAGCGGAAGGATCCTGTTGGTTATGCCAGTCCCCATTATTCTCTGTCACTCCCTTCTGTTCAAGGGTTCCTCAACAGCTGTGAGGGCATTGCTGTGCCTGTTGGTGTATATAACAGCTAACCAAGTCAGTAATTCCATCCTTCCCCTATAGGGACCACCTACAGGTTTGAGAGCACTTCGATTCACTTCTAACTGCTCTTCACCATCCTCACATATAGAAGCTACAATGTTTAGTGGTGGTTAATTTTGAGAAATCCTTGTAAATCCATGTGCCACAGAGCTTCATGAAAGACTAAATACATTTCCTACAACAGAAACTGATTAGTTTTAAGAGAAACCCTAAGTTTAAGAGAAAATTGTTTCCAATTGAGCTTCTAAGCGAGACTGTCGCACTATCCTGGCTGTAGATACCTCCTTTCAGGAGGTGGCTGAAGAGTGCTGCTTGTTCAGAGGTGTTTCTAAGAACATGTAATTTTCACTGGTTGGCTGCAGTTCCAGCTAGACATGAATCGCTCATAATAGGTCAACCTGTTCTCATAAACTTTTTCTGCAGCTCATAGCAACTTCCACAGAGCTACAGTTGAACAGCAAATCTTAAAAAGCCCATGTTGCACTGTTGGATCTCAGGTTTAGTACAGCTTTTGCAACTTGGAGATTGTCCATTTTTTTTTAGGCTGAAAAGAACCAGTGATGAAGTAATGCTTCTGTGTGAGCTTGTACAGCAAGTCTTGTTGCTGGTAATCAATCTGCTGGGGTTCTTGGTGTTCCTACGGCTGTTGGGTCTCTCCTAAACACATTCTAGTTCCATCAAGAAATCTAAGAGATTTCCAACTCCTTAAAGTGAGAGAGAATTGGTAGCCATGCCCAGAGCCGAACAACCCTCATCCTACTGATAAATGTAAGTATAACCAGAAGTTCTGAGTAAAGCACTTGAGCCTGCTCATTTCATGGGCTCTCTGTGCCTGTTTAGGAGCCAATCAGCTCTTGAAATAGTCATGCTTACTCCATGTTTTCCTTGTTAGAGCTTTTACATTACTTGTATTCTTCTAGAATTGAAGGTTATTAAAGCATGCACAACATGTCAGTCCGAGTAATGTCATGGAAGATTTCTTTTTTTCCTTCTCTGTTTTCATCTGGTTCTCGTCCTCCGGCAACGAAGAATAGCAGGTTTAGTAAGTTGAGCAGCCATATGTGATTCTTAGCTTTGTTAAATCTGGTTGAGTTCAGGCTCTTTTTCTAAAGAGGCTGTTTGTCTTCAACAAGTAATCAGAAGACTTCCACTTTGGAAAAGTTAATGTGGGTGTTTTTTTCTCATTATCTTACAAACCCATTTACCCTACTATGCCTGAATGTTATAAAATGTGTTTTCAGTATTCAGTTAGCTAAGCTGGAGTTTCTCATTCCTGTATGTCATCAGTCATATTTCTACTAAAGACTATGTCTTTATTTGTGGTTAAGTAGTGATTATTTATTTATTTATTGCATGTGACTCATGATGAGGTATGTGAAATGGTATCATAAGAAGTAATATGGGGGTCATTTAAAAGGCTGCATACAAATGAAATCTTAGGAAAGTACATTTTCACCTCAAAATTAAATGTGTGCAATAGCTTGGCAGAGAGGACACTGTCACATACCAGAGGCTGCATACTGGTAGTGTGAATGCTGTTTTCATGTGATGAAAAGAAAGACAGGAAAGAGGAAATGGAAGGAAATGGAGGGACTGGGGAGGAACATCCTGGAGATATAAATGAACTTATAGGAATGAAGTTATGATGTTGAAGAAGGTATTAATGCAATGGCAGTATTGTAGTAATGGATTCTAAGGCCAGTTGTATGTTACTCCTTGTTCCTCATATGAAGGTAAAAAGAATGCATATAGTAACTCACCATAGTTGAAGAAGTTTCTCTGTCATATAGCAATGCATATTGCTACTAACAAGTAGCGTAGAATCATTTGACTTTGAGTGAGGGAACCACAAATTATGTGCTGTTGGCTGGTTTGTTTCTCATTTCCTCGTGTTGCTGTTTCTGATTAGTTTATTACAACTAGATCAGTCTTTACTCATTATTTCTGATGGCAGGCGTGCAGCTGTCATGTAACACGTGTGTCATCCATCGACAGAAGGGGCTGTGGAATGTTCCTGCCATAGTGGGCAGCAGCCACCAGAACTTTTACCTGTTTGCACCTGGTGGGAAAAGACCTTGAAAGTAGAATTTGTCACAGTTTTCTTGGTGCTCTTGAAGCTAGTGTACTGTTATCGTCAATACACGATGATAGGCACAGAATAGGTCAGAAGATGAAAATGGAAGAAAATCCAGCTGTATGTCTGCTGTTTAGATTGGTGGCTTTGTTTTGTAAGAGCATATGGAATCAGTTGTTTGGAATCTGCTCTATTTTCTAACATTTTTTTTGTTAGCACATGGTTGTTAGCCTCTAAAGGAAAATCTTTGTATCTCACAAAGACCATATGTCCTGGTGTGCTCTATGGCTGAGACAGGTTATTCAGTCTTAAATTTGAGCATGTTGTCTTACATGTACTATGTTGTTTAGAATTGGTCCAAAGCAGCCTGAGCACAAGGGACTGACAATCTAAGAGCTAAAAGAATTATCTAAGTTTGCTGTTTACAGTCTCTTAGTTTATTGTGTGTGGTGACTTTCTGTGGGCATTGTTTGTGGAAGGAAAGGTTGAGCTGTAAAGCTTATATGTAAAATAAATATATTCAAAATGATATAACTGGCAACTGTCTGCCTGGCAGGCTCTGTCACAATTTCTTTCCCACATTTCAAAATGTTAAGCTTCTCACTTGGATCAAATTGCAATAGTGTGTTTCTTGGGAGACCAATGTCACTTTGTGTTTTCCTTCCATTGCTTACAGACTTTACTGTGCCAGCGACAATCTGGCCCTGGTTAAGGCAAAACAACAATAAAAATCCCTCCTATGAAGTCGAGCTTTGACTCATCTCTGAAACCAAGACTGACGACAGTCAAAACCCTCTGAAGCAGTTCTGCTTCTTTTCCAGTTGTGAGAGGAATGGCTTCAAACCAGCTCTTCCTTGTTGAACAGGATGTTTTTCTATGCTCCTCTTTTGCTCTTTTTTTTTTTTTTTAATATACCTTGCATTCAGGTATGTAGTCAAATATAAAATAGAGCACTGCAGATCTCTATTTTCAAATGTCACTTTCAGTATACGTTCTTTGTCCTTTACCTGTAACTCATATTTGAGTTTGTTATGAGAAATACTAGAACACTTGCCTAATCATCAGAGCAATAATTGTGATGTTAACTGAATTACCAGATCACAGTCACATGGGAAGGCTTAACTGCAGACTGTCTCAGCTGACAGTGGGTGTGTTGAGAAAATAGATTTTAAAATATAACATAATAAAAAAAATGTACTTAAATTGACAAATCAGCTATCTGAAAGCTGGGAGGTGTTCAAAGTTATCCTTTAGTGAGGCCATCCTCTGAACTAAATGAGGCATGGATTCCACTGGAAAAATGTTGTATGATTATGCTGTTTAAGTCAAGGCAGTAGAACAGCGTAAATCTAACTTGTAATTCTAGGAAGTAAAAAATAAATACAAATGGTATTTCCTAGCCTCTAAGTGCTTGACTTTGCAGCCTAAAGAAGGTCTTTCTTCAGAGGCATTTTAATGTCCTTTCCTGACTTATTTAGAGACCAAAGGAATAAAAACTAATTAGAAGCAGAAGGAAGGAAGACAGTCTTGAATCCAGGTTCCTTTGGATTCAATGTCATTCCATCACAAACATCCCACCACAAAATCTTTTCAATAAGCCTATTGAGTTCCTTTTTAAAACCACTTTGGCAATTTTATTTGGCAAAAGAAGCTATTCTGCAATTAAGAAAAAGGCAGGGGACCCCAACAAAACTTCAGTGAAATGGAATTTTTGTTGCATCTGAATGGCAGTGTGAGTGTTCAGATGAGGTTTGCATTAAGGTGGTGTGCTTCAGTATGGACAAAGCTGTGTTTCAGCCTTTTGTCAAAGTACTGTTAGATACAACATTTATGTTGCTACTCAGCATTTGAAACGGAAGCTTTTTTGGCTATAGTAAAACAAAGAACGCTGGATTTGGAGGCAGATGTGGTTAACTTCCCATTGTGTGTAAATAAATTACAGCATTCCAGGAGCTTTTGTGTATCTTGATGATTATAGAAAGTGCAAATGTAGCTGAAAAATGGGTGTGCAATATACTCATAACAGACCAGAAGTGTAGATATGTATGACATCTCTGTTCCATTATTTCATTTTTGTTTGTAAGCTATAGGCAAATCTATTATTCATAGGCAAATCTATTTTGTCTATTTCTAGCTTATTGCTGACATAAATATGTCTAGGAATGGACATGCCATAAACAAACTATCCAGAGGTTTTTAAAAGTTGCATTTTAGTGGTTTTGAAAATGGGATGGTTTTGGTCATCAGATGTTCACTGCAGATCAGCAGTTCAACATGCAAAGTAATACTTGTTCAAATTTCATTTGGCTGAGGTTTTGTGTTTTGGCTGTTGTCTTGCTTTCTGAAGTTAGAACTGCTTATGGGAATTACTTATTTAAAGAGTTAATTAAATGAATTTGCACCTTTGCAGCATCTGTTTCAATCTGTGGGTGACTTCTACAGTTTTCTATTATGCTCCCAGTGGCATTAACATTTGTGAACTTCTGGTATTGCATACTTCTCTATTAGCACCCTAAGAGAACAACACTCATCTCACCCAGAAAAGTAAAAAAGAAAAAAAAAAATAAAAATCAAGGCACACACAAGTGTACTCTTACTGAAGTGTGTTGTATTCTCGTATCCTGCAGAACCACCTATGTTATTTTTTTGTTTGAACTCAGATAAATGGTATTTTGCAACAACAATTCTTGATGGAGCTTTTATCAAACTGTATGAAAGGTTTAGTAAGTGAAATGTTATCAATGGAACAGAGATTGACTGTTCATCTTGCCTGGTATATATTGCTTTGTCTAACAACTTGCCCCAGCAGATTCACAATTGGGATCCCTCTGAAGACCCTCCCAGCTGCAGGAGTTGATTGACGCAGTCTGTAGGCAGATGTGCTTGCCAGACTCCAATAAAGATGGGGCCTTGGGAAAATATAAGGCAATTATTGGTGGGCAACAATCCACTAATCAGACAATTTCAAAATTAATCCCATAGTCCCTTACTGTATTAGCTTTCCTCCTTGTTTGTATTTATACAGCAAATTCATGACTTCAGTGAATACTCTCCCTTCCAGCCCAATTATGTCTCTCTGAGGATATTAAATTAAAAACAGAAGAAATATTGAAAGTGGCTTGCAATTAGTTTCCTTAAAAGGTAGTGTGGCACTTGTGGGCTACAGTTCTTAATATGATGCTTGATAATAAAAGTAAACAGGATTTTTTTCATCATGAAATCAAGGCAAGTTTCCTGATGCGCCTTGTTATAAAGTGGCCTATATATAATGAAGGAAAAAAGTGATTTGATTTTGGAGTTAAATTATATTTTCATAAAATTCTTCTAGAGTAACTGACAAGTCCACTGTGTCTCCAAATAACATAAAGAGATTTGATTTTGTGCGTTTTGATTTATCTTTCTCTTTGTTTATTTTGATCACTTTATAACATAAAATCGCATTGCATTTGATTGTAACCCACCTTTTAAATGAAGACTGATCAGAAGGGAACATTTCTTTCACATGGAATTGAAATATAAACCCATCTTCAAGATATGACTGTTTAAACATGAGGTTGCAGTCCTTGTTCAAATGCATAAAAGCTCTTTTAAAATTTGAGATTCCTATTGGGTTCTTGCAGGGGCCACAGAGCTGTTTCTGCAGGTCTGAACTTGATTGTAGGATTTCCATACCTAATTAAAAAAAGGGGCTACCACTGAAAGACGTCATTTTATTGAAATCATTTTACATTTTTGCGCTGCAATTTGCTGTCAGCCAGTGTAAGAGGACTGTGCACTTGCATTGTTTCCCACATATGGTAGGAAGCATATGATATTATTTTTATTTATTACTTTGTTGCTCAGGTGTAAATTCAGTTATAGTTTGAAAAGTAGATGGTGCTATGCTAGCAGCTGTAAAACCTGTAGAAATATTTCGAAGTTGAAAAATACGTGTTGCTGCAATGAGATGAGATACTTAGGCACTTTCTGGGTTTTTCTTGAGAGAATTCTGACAGAAAAATTGACACAGAAAAATTCTGTCAATTTTTCTGTGGCTCAGAAAATATATACCACCTCGAAGGAATGCTCTGGGGAAAAAGATAAATAAAGGTGACTAAAAGTTGACTTGAAAGTTTTATTGTATTTTCTTAAAGATATTTTAATTGTATACTTTTCCAGTAAAAAGGATAAATCATACTATAAGTGGCAGCAGAGTTGGTTAAATCTCATCTTTTTAGGAAATATGTCTATGTGGAGTTGGTGAAAACATGCATTTACAAACATCCAGCTCCATCATGGGAGGGGAGATTTAGGTTGGATGTCGGGGAAATTCTTTACAGAGAATGGTGAGGTGCTGGAACAGGCTGCCCAGAGAGGTTGTGGATGCCCCGTCCCTGGAGGGGTTCAAGGCCAGACTGGATGGGGCCCTGAGCAGCCTGGTCTAGCATTAACTGGTCTAGAATTAAATGCAGAGGTTGGTGGCCCTGCATGTAGTAGGGGGTTGGAGATTCATAGTCCTTGAGGTCCCTTCCAACCCTGGCCATTCTGTGATTCTGTGATCTTCTACTTTAAACAAGATAAAATTCAAATGAGCTGTGAATATCTGGCTTTTCTATGATCACTCATGGTCCAACTCATAGACATGGAGGACGTATGAGGCAAGAATTACACCCTAACTATTTACTGTTTGTTCTAATGTTTTCTCCAACTTTTTTTCTGGAGCTATGGGTTCACTTGTAATGGAAAATGGCTAATGTGACATGCTAGATAAGTTTAGATAGAAGAATAGGTAAGTTTACACAAAATGAAGGTCAGGAGACACAAGTGTAGAAGTTTTTGTGCTTTTTTCATTGCATGGGCATGTAGCAATGAGCCTGCAACAAGGCCAAGCTGCCTTTCCTAGTGTAAACAACATCAAGGATGAAGCTACTGGTTGGCCTTGTTCTATTTTCATTTGATTTATTGCAGGAGTTGTTAACACCCCATACATAGTTCTTAGGATAACATAAAACAAGAAAGATTAGCAACAAGGCAAGCCAGGGAGCTTTCCATCTTCATTATGAGCTAATTAAGCTGTTGATTGCCAAAGGATTAACACCTCCATATGTAACAAAAGATGCTTCTTCTGAGTAGGAATCTCCATAAGGTACCCACTGGTGTGATTTGGCATATTACAATCTAGTTCTGGAGGACAAAGCATGGAAAGCGTGAGGGGAAAAAAAAAGATAAAGTAGTTCTCCAGATTTTCCCCCACCAACCCTTTATCAAGGAATGTGAATAAACTGCACCTAGACAAGGAAACATCTTGAAAATTTTATCAATTGAGCAAATAAATTTCACTTGAAATGATAAAGAAAGTGCATTTAAATTGCAGAGCTGGCTAAGACAGTAGTGATTGGCAAAGTAAGGCTACGGCTCTGTGATGCTGGCAGAGCTTTGTCCTTCAGCAAATGGGCTGAGTCTGGAATCCCACAGCCTGAAATCCATTCATAGAGCTTGATAGCGTTTTGTGAAATGAGGGCAGCTCTTCAATTCACATTTGCATAGAGGGATCCTTCTTAGACATGGATAGAGTTCAGTACCCACTCACACTGCTGTTCAGTCAACTCATTGTGCAGCTATTTGTGGGCATTCTTTTGCTTTCCTTTTATGTGAGCAGGTGGATTTAGACCTCTCGTTTTGCATATGCCACCAACTAGTGACAGCTTTCAGCTCCAGTTGACCTGGGTTAAGTGAAATCTTGTGGCCAAAAAGTCAGTGATGTTACTGTTGCCAGAAGTTATTTGCTGTTCTTTAGTGGTTGCTTGTTCTAAAGCCACAGCAATTAGATTTGTATGGCACAATAAACAAAAATAGAAAGCACGTTCATATGGACAGTGTAAAGATTAAAGCTCTTGCACTTTCAGCTGCACACTGAATGTCTCACGTTTTTATATGCTTTTAAATAGGAGAGCTGCGTAATATGACCCTCTAGTTGAAAGGATGCAGAATCGCTATACTCCCATCTGGATTATTGCATTCAATTTAGGCCACATGAACTCCTGTGCTGAAGGTGTACATCTAAGAAAATGGTTGTGAATTGAGCGTGACTTGCATAAAAGAGCAAGTTGCACCTATTCTCTGTTGAAAAGCATCTGCTTTTAGTTAAAATCACAGTTGGCGCGCCAGCAAGCCTTGGGGCCCCCATCTTCTTTTTTGTATCACCCCACATTCGCATGCTTAATATACTAGTAATTTTATTATGGAGCTGTGGTCAAGTCTCTGTGGCTAAGGTTGCAAGGTTCCTTTATAAGCTCTGCTTTTTGTCTGCCCCACTAGAGCTTTCACTGGGAAAATTGACTTGAAAATTGGCAACATTCACTCTGTACTTCATATCCATAGATCTACACTCTCAGGCATGTTTAATTGTCATGCTCTCTGGTTTACTACTCTTTCAACTTTAATGTTAATTATCAGGCTACATTTAAAGTTAAGCCTTTCTTGGTGTCTTTTAATTCCAATAAAGCCCTAGGCAGCTGGGTAACTGACCAGTGCATATTACACAGTTCAGAAGAGCTGCACTGTTTCTTGATTGTGTACCTCCGTTGCACTGATATGACTTTTTTTGTGGGCTGAAAGCTCTTTGACATGTTGTTGAGTTTGTAGGAAGTATGTATGCATGTTGGAAGTCCCACTTACCAGCTATTCCTGCGATAATAATACATGGTAATAAACATAAAAACAATTCATAGACGTAACCTGGCTTCAGTTGAAGATGATGGGAGAACTTCTATCAACATAATCAAGATTGTGGTGCAGTTGTCGCTCTTGTCTTGTAAATGGCTGTGCGTGCAAATTCATCCCAACAACCTCAGATAAACCAGTGGTGTTTCCCAAACATAGCTGCCTTACTCTTTTCAAAACTGAAATCACCATTTTTGATGAGATAATGAAAGTCTGCGCATATGAGTGTAGAGTGTATGTCTGTAGTAGAGTTGACTGGTTATAGCTGGCAAAGTTTGTTTTCAAAATGGTGCTGAATTTGAAGCAGTGTAATGCACTTGTTTACTTTTTTTTGCCATTCACTTTTTCCTATCACTTCTAAAATACAAAATGAAGCCTTGCTCACCAGATCTGAGTGATGGTAGAAGATTTGCAAGCACCCATGTGACTTTGGTACTTTAGTCTGTGTTCAAAAGCGAATTCAAATTAAAAGCAAGGTGCCAAACTATCAACGTAAAATGTAGTAGTTGTTGTTATTCTGCAGGGAGACGTTTTTACTGTTCAATTTGATCCAGTTTCATGTAAATTCTGAATAAATATTTTTGACTATGTGTAAGTAAGCTGTCAAGAATCCTGTATCTGGAAGTGACTTTATGGCATCCTTACCTCTAAATGATGTTTTCAGATTCAGCCTCCTATGTGTATGATTCAATATTTAAAACAAAACAGAATTTTCACAATCCTCTATGTTGTCTTCTAAGTTTTATCTAAGTTCTTTAAATACATAAATTCTTCAACCACGGGGATTTAAATTGGTGAAAAAGCCAAAACCATCTGCAGGAAATTTCTATTTTGATGGGTGTGGAAAAATGAAAAAAAAAGGAGAGAAGACAGTCTGCCTCAATGAGAACCTATTAGAAATAGAGGTAAGAGGATAATAGTATGAATAATAAAAGGAGGCAAGCCTAGAAAGAAACTCAGGTGTGGAATGGGAGTTGTTTTTGGGCAAAGGCAAAATGGATAAACGTGAATGCCCTCTGGAATGTTAGTTGTTCTGTAATTACTTATTTTGGAAAAAAATAAGAATCATCTTCTATAACAACATGTAGATTTTTCTTCTCTTCCACTGAACTGTTCAATATACTCATCATTTTGTGCAATATATTTATTCTTAAAGTGCAGTATCTCTGTCTGTGAATTCACATCCAGCTGGGAAAAATAATGCCTATTCCTTTAAAAGAAAGTCTAAAGTTCTGCTATAAGACAAGGAAGCCCGGTCTGTGCAAAGCTGATATCTCATCAACATGGTGCTGACTCTGCCAGAAGTACCAGTCCAGAGAGACCTCTATCTTACAGGTGTATGGCGATATACATGTTCAGAGAAACATACTGCAGACCTACAGTAACTGTAGTTCCTAGCTTCAAACAGATCATGGATTATTAGCTACACACTTGCATGAGAAATTTGGGAAGTACAAGGGTTTTAGCTGTAGTACTTAGGACAAATCTCTCTTTTCAAAAAAAGACTTGTAGGAGAATACTGAAATTATCCATCCATAGTTAAATGAATATCATTGAATACTGGAAGTCTGTAATTTCCTTCAGAATTTAAGTGCTCACACTTAAATTCTGCTCATACCTCATATCTGAGAGGTAATATGAAATATTATGATATTACTAGCAATGTATTGATTGAGCTGGTACATTCTCTGTCAGATGATATTGGTGTGCTTTGTTCAATGAATATAGGAAGATGCATGAACGTGTTCCTTGACAGCAAAATCATCTGCAAAACGAACTTGGGATATCTGTATTGCGTACCTACTGTAAAGAGTTGTCACTGGACTATGTTCTACAAAGAGAGTTTGAGATGGCCAAATCTCTGTAAAGTTCAGGGGTTTAGGAGGCTGCACAGTGAAATCTGCCTTGTCAGTTTCATTTGTATGTATTGCAGTTATAAACTGAGTAATGCATATTCTAAAATGCATGTAAGTCAGTGTGACTTGGTTTGCTAAATCCATGCAATATATATCAGCTTTAAAAATCACTCACATTATATATAAATGCTAATAATGAAATCCCTCGGCAGTCAAAAGAATTAGTCCATATTTGAGTGAAACACCAAGGCAGGTCCTGTTATTTTTATGAAACTGTGAATAATATAAGTATCCAATTGATAAAATTTTATTAAAGCTGACAGCCCTTAAGTGATCTAAGTGGTAAATATTGAAATGAAGTTTCAACAACACTGTGGTACCAAGGGAGGCCTAAGGCAGTAATAAGGATTAAACAATGATTTAATGTTGTTCCTTGGGGGCAAGGATTGTTGTTTTAATGGAGAGCAAAAGCTCACTTCCTTCTAAATAATTAAACTGTGATTTGAGAAATTGATCTAAGGTAGTTGTAGTGGTTTGTTAAGTCCGAAAGAGATAAATGAAGGCAAAGTATCCTGGGGCAAGAGGAAGTCAGGGGAGAGTAGCGAACAGAGAGTTTTGCAGGATAGATTCATGACAAGTGTCCCTCGGGAAGGGGAAAGCTGGCAATGAGCATATTTTATCTTTTATTTGTAATGTAAACAGACTTGTGCAGCCTGAGGCAGGGTAATAGCTAATGAGCAGGGGGTTTCCATGGGGTGCAGATTTTATTAGCGCAGCTTATAAAAAACAGAGCTAAATTAAAAATGTGGTGTCTCCTAGATAATCTGATAATCAGCGATGCTACAGGGAGCACCTCTACCTAAGCAGAGTGAGTGTATTAGCATATGCATGTAAAATTTCTGAAAAATTTGTTCAGCAATTTTTCTGAGCTGTATGACTTTCCCATCTTCGTAGCAGAGTATGGATTTCACATAATAGGAATGAGTATTTGGGGCTACCTTTGGAATGCAAGGATGAAGGCACTTTGTAATGTGTTTCAAATCTGTCATTTTTGTAGAAGCAGTGGGAAAGTTGGCCACAGAACTCCTCGTTATATGTCTCTCGGATGATTGTTACAAATGAGATGACAGCTATGATGGTGATAGAGATGGGGTATCGATGGAAAAGGAGTGAGAGAAAACTCTGCCTAATTAGATAATTGCTGAAGGTAATTTCCCAGGGGTTAACTCTATATACAGTTCCAAATAGTTCTATACTACTGACACAGAGCTTCCAAAACTGTGCTGAACAGTTTCCATCTAATCACTCCTCTCAACCACTATGCATGTTACACGGTCTAGAAAGAGAATTAAATTGAGCTAATGTCCAATAATAGCATTCTCTCTACTTACTCTAAAACGCTGTCTCTGAGCTCAAACCATGACTTCAGGTGTAGATACAAATGAGCAGGGTTTACGTTGTGTGGTCAGAATAATGTTGTACTTGGACTATATTGCATCAAAAGAGGAATGAGTTGAAATATCAGAAGCCCCTCTGTCCAAAAAAATCTAGTGATTGCCACTGCCAGCACTGTCATTTTTCCCTGCATCCAAAGACAAACCTCAGAAGATGGCAAGTTTCAAGGCAAATTGTATGCAGCATGGCTAGTAGAACTTCAATTTTATGTATTGCTGTAGTTTCCATTAATATGAGAAAGGGGTATTCTGACAGTGTGCATCTTTCGTGGCCTTTGGAACATAATGAATGAGGTTCACTGAAAAATTAAACAGGACTGCCCCTATAATATCTCACTGCAGATTGTAAGACTAGTAGTTTTAGACTAAGGTTATACAGACGGAAAAATATCTTTGACCCAAAATTAAGTGAAAAATGAAATGAAATGAAAAAAGCATGCAGCTATATAGGAAGTGGCACAACAGAGAACTGTCTAGCCTGATCTCCCTGCTCAGAGCAGCCACAACTATAACTGGTTGCTGAGAGTGAGGTATTCTAGTAACTAAAAAGAGCTTAATTTTCCAAAGTTCTGAATATTTCCTATTTAATTACGTCACATTGCCATAGCCCATTCCCAATGAAGACATAATGTGAGTAAATGGAAGTTATCACCTGATGGGATAGAACAGAGTGTCATTTCCCCTCAGCCAACAGGGAAATGATAGAAAAATTACTTGTTTGTTTTTACATGCAGCTTAATATCCACTTGAAGCATCATGTTTTTAAAATGTGGAACTAACAAAGGAAAATAAATAAGGGCTATATGTTCTGAGAAGTAATTTATTTTGCCCACAAGATGTACTTCTGCTACCAGGTATTTATCCACAGTCTTATTATAGATTCCGGCACATTGTTGTTAGTAATATATGCCACATTATTGATAGTAATGAATGGTAATATGAGTAGTGTAATAAATACAGCAAGCACTGTTGGTAATCTTTATCTTGGTGCCATGTTGTTTGTTCAGCTGTTTTGGAACAGGACAAATGGAAGAATTGTTCAAAATGAATCAGTAAAGTGTTTTGCAATTGAAAAGAAAGAACATTACAATCTGCTAGAAAGCTAAGAACTTTCTTATTGCACTATTTTTAGTGCAATAATCTTATTGCTCTTATTGCACTAGACCTATGCAGTGCTCTGGCTAGATTTGGTAGTTTACCCAAAGTGAGACCCAAAATATCTACGCTGTGGAGACCAGCATTTTGCATTTGATCTTCTGTGAGGACACAGACCATTTTCTTTCTAGTGGCCACGGAGATCACAGCATGGCATTTCATGATAAGGATGTTTATTCAAGGAAAATGATGTTGTTTTAAGGTGATCATCTGGTAATCATTTCTTCACAGCTAATGTGGGTGTAAATAGTTGCTGATGTTTACTTACTGACTGGCATGGCTATAGGCTGTTCAATTCCTGCCACTGTGATCCATGAAGAACTATTCTGTGTAACTGCCTCTGTGGACCTCATTTTACTATATCCGCAACAGTGGTAAGAGCATCTCTCCTTTATTATTGTTTCTAACCTGACTGCTTCTAGATGATCCCTTCTTCTATTGAAAAACTACCCCATTCTCCGCATTTGAAAAGGGACTGAAGTAAGAGCCTAAAAATAAATATGAAGAGCTCTGTCACTGTTGGCTCGAAACCTTGAAATGCATTCTGGCCAGGTTTCTTCCAACAGCTTTTTTTTTTTTTTTTTTTTTGGGTGGCAAACATTGTTTTGTTTTGATTGAAATATAGTGAAGTCTTTGACATCATGAAATGGCAAAAAATGTCACAGTTCATCATGCTACAAAGTATAAACAATCATCAAACAGGTGAAAAATACATTAAAGAAGAATAAAACTTCGAACAGGTTTAAAGCAGTTCACTTTTATGTTTTAATAGCTCTTTAGGAGCCTGTAAATAGAAAGTCAATTGGATTTCAGACTTGTTTCCATAGTTATATTACACACAGGGAGTATTCAATAAAACAAATCTTTTATTTAGTTCCTGACAGGTAATTAAAATGTGCCTCTGTATTTTCTTGTCTGTTACAGTAGGAACTAACGTCAAAGATTTCTAGAGTTTACAGGTATTTATGAATATGTTGTGAATTAATTTTGTCTTCTGAGCTGCAAAGCCAGTGCTAACTGGAAATCTTTTGTCAGCGGAATGTTTGAATCCTGTTTGGCATTCTAATTTGCCCTTAGTTTCAAGGATCTTGAATTCCACTTACAAATTTTTCAAATTAATAGATTGTGGGGGAAGCCAAATGAGTAGAAAATAACTAGAAATACGTACTTTGTTTTGTTTTTAAAAAGAAGATATTATGTCAACATTCCTACAGATGTTAGTGGGGTTTTGCGGGCCAGATAAATATTAAATTAAATATTAATATTTTTTTTTTGCGGGCCAGATAAATATTAAATTATTAAAATTTCTTATTAGTTGCCAAAGGAGTTGTTTTTGTTTCAGGCATCTGAAATTTTCCTAAATACTATTCTACAAAGGACCACTCGATGCTGCAGTCTCAGAAGTTTTAGACAACAATATCTGTGAATGTAAAATAAAAACCGCATTGCTGATGTGCTACCTGGATTGGTCTGGCTAAGTCAGACACTTTCAGTCTTTGTATTGTTATAGGACTGTACATGATTGCACCACGGGGTAGGATTGCACTGATGAGGATTGTATAAAGATTAAGCTGCTTTTTACCAGACTTGTTTTTTTCTGGTATACCATAATAGTCTTCATATTTTAAGTCCTCAGTATATGGCATAGTGACCAGTAAACCTATCAGCCTTAGAAATAACTGTATCAAATCAACTGTTTGAAGCAATCCAATAACTGATGAAAGGATTAAGTGGATCACATAATTCCTGAATTAGAAAATGACTTGTTTTGTAGAGGAAACTGCCTCTATGCTATTCCTTGTGTATTTCCCAGGTGCCCAAAATGTTGTTTTGGGAAGGGTTTTATCAATTATACTAATGGTTTTATAACAATTAATGTTGAAAGCAGCTTTTCTCTGTTCTGAATTGTCTACATCTACCTTATTATTCTATCTGCAGTTCCCTGACTGTATTAATAACTAACCAGCTCATTCTTTGTGCAGTACTAAGCATTAGCTGCACTTACTTACTATATTTTTCTAAAACCATTGTAATATTTCTTCCCCTGGGCATGCTTGAGTCTGGTGTGTTGAGTGGATCTTTGTTAGCTTCATTTTCCTAAGACCATGAAATATTCCACAGCTGTGAACGAGCTTGATGTCACTGTCAATGGTTTGAAGGACACCAAGAAGAAAGGCTGGGGTCAGCAGAGTATAGGAAGTGTTCCTGGATTAAAATGGAGTCAGGAGTGATGGATTAGATGGGAAAGCTATATGATGAGACTATTGCCTTCTAGATGGCAATGCCCAAAAGGAGCAGCTGTATCCAAAGGGAAGGAAATCACCTTGGCAAGAATCACCAGCTTGGACTCTTGTGTTGGCTACTAGGGATTTTGGATGGGGTGAGTAAGTATGGCTATTACTTTGCACACGGATGTATCTCTGCCTGCTTTCTGAGGCTTGACATTCAGCAAAGGTTTATGTTTTATGAGTGTTAAAATATCATAGCTGTAGTAATAACTTGTACAATTTCTGGTATAACTCCCCCATCCTCACCTCTTCTTTTATGTTGGACTTAGAACAGTTAACATCTTTATTGTCCGTTAAAAATGAGCTTGGAGAAATTATTGTAAGAAGTGGTGTAATCTCAACAGAATGATAAGATTTGCAGTATTACTGATGGGCTCAGTTAGACCAATAAAATTCTAGAAAACAGCTTAAGCTGCAGGATTTTGCAGGGATTTATGAGTTCTTGGCACAAGTAGGAGTAACTGTTTCCATGAATGTCCATTTTATCGAAAAGAAAAATTACAGAGTTCTATAGCACAAGATGTTTGCTCTGGTGGAATAAGTCCTTGTGTCTGGATTACTCTTGGCTCTATCTGTTGTCAGAGTTAATCACACTGAGCAGTTCATCTGTTCGTTACCATAATATTGTATATACAGCATGCATAAATACTGCTGTTTTCATATTAAGCCTGATAGCTGCTTTAAACCTGTCTTTTATCAATTGCTCTTACATTTCTAACCCACTTATTGCATTTGCAGATACTGCAACAATTTATGTGTTTTATAAACCTAACAGAATGCCTTGTGTATTGATTGATGGAAAATCAGTTGTTCAGTTGCCAGGCAATGATTGATTTTCCTACACAGCTGTTCCAGCTGTGTTACAGATGCTATTTTTTCTCAAGTGTCGTAGACGTTGTGGTAAGCTATTGAATATGATCCCTAATTGTAAAGATCTCTGAGAAATCTGAAACATCAGCAGTTAATGACCTTTTGGTCACCATCTTCAGCTACACTTTTTGTTTTTACCTAGTAAGCTTGCAATTAGCATTGCCACTTGGATGTTACTTCAGCGTATTTTGCAAGAAGTTGGTTTGAACTCTGTCAAAAAAAGTAAATGTTTGTCAGAGAAAATTACAGGTCATTACAAAGTGCTGCAGCCAATAGCACGTGCTGATGACAGCAAGCCTTTTTTTTCCTGCAATGCATTTCATATTCTAGTGTTTTATTTCAAACCTTACTCAGCTTTATGGCTGATAAATAATAGAGGAAAGTATAACTCCACTGAAAATTTGCAGACCTTCCTTTGATCTAGAAAAGCAGACATTGGTTGTTTGGCATTCTTTTAGATGACCTTCATAATTTAGTTGCAGACTGCAATTTGGCTCTGCTATCTATTTTCACAGCAGCATAAAATATTAAAGTCAAAGAGTATCAATAATTCATACTCTTATGGTGTTGCGGATATCAATGAGGGGATTACTTCTATTTGCTATAATGAAAAGCGCAACTTTGCTTAGGATACAAATAAAAGTTTATGGCTTTTAATGTTCTTCATGAGAGAAAATTAAACAAAAACTCATGTTTCATAGAAAAAGGAGCTGTAGTTGGTAGCTGTCCTGTCATTTGTACTTTAGCCTCCTATTTAGCAGGCTAAAGTGTTCACTTCCTAAAACAGACAGACTTGTTGCTAATTTGCATCCTTTTCCCCTCCCTCTTTCTAGTAAGTATTTTTCACAGCTTTTTCCCTGTTATGAAATCTGATTGTTTCTAAAGAGCCACTTTCTACTAGTGTTAACAGCACATCTGGTTGAAGAGGGGAGAAAACCAAAAGAAGAACATGGACTGTAAGTCAATGAAGGGGCTTCCTAAATTTGCTTTTGCCACTGTCCTATGGATTGAAGATGGATAAATCACTTTGGGTGTTCTGCCAACTCTGTCTCCAGCACTTAATGAGAAGCTCCTCAGGAAGAAGTGTTTTACAGTGTCAAGTCTCAAGGGCTTCTGATTTCAGTGAGTTGAAGTGCTGAAGTAATTTGAGTAGGAAATTAAAAAGCAATTTGTTTCCTCTCCTGCTTCTATTCTTCTTGATGTTTTCTCCTTCAAAATTAACTTGATGCCTCCTTTGTCTAGTCTTGTCTTTTACTGAATATATTTCTAGATGATATAAAATGCATGATAACTTAGTAGTCTGGTGGACTTCCATGCAGTAATTTTTTTGAATAGTCACATGCCCTGTGTGTTAAGGCAATACCTTACAATCAATTTCTTTAGGACTGATATTCTTCCAAAATAGCAATAAAGAGCCCTCCCTTTTTCAATTGTAATTGATACACCTCAAAGCCAGTTTACTGGGGTTGTGTTATATGTAGAATAAATTCATTTTTTCCTTCAGTAAATTTTTTTAGTATCTTCTCTTTCAGGAAAAAGGCAAGAGAACAAGAGTCACCCCTGTTCCTTTTTCTGTGGTAAGTTGCTCAGCTTTTCAGCAAAGACCTGTCTAGCAAATATAGGATGCAATTACAGGAGACGTGCCAAACCAAATTCACATGGTGGTTGCTAGTTTTTACATAACCAAGAATGAATATCCCTCTAAATTATATTCCTCCCTCTTTCTGTACTGCTGGTAAGGAGTGCCTGTGTTATTTTAGCAATTCTGTTGTAGTCAAGTAGACTGCATATTGTTGTACTCACTGCACAAGAAACTAGAACAGACGGGCTTTCTTGCTGTGCTTGTGTGATGAGTATCAGGGTAAACACTGAGTCAAAAGACCAAGGCCTAGAATGTCATCATATAAGTATGCGAATGTGAATGCTAATGTCAGTCATAAAATAGGTGACTTTAAATACCAACTAATTTCATGAATTGTAAGTAAGCTGTAGGACCCAAGCTTGAGAAGTCTGTTTCGATAACCATGGAGCAAATGGAGCAGCCCAGTTCTGGCCTAGAAAAGAACCTGGAAGGAATTGATTTTAGCACTTTGATTCAGAAATGGTGCTGCAAGGAAATAAGATAAAATGAGATCCTTTCTAACGCTTTCTAACGCTACACATCTCATTAGCACAGGAAGGGTATTACAAATTGCAGATGAGCCTTTGTGTCAGGGATTCTTTGAACACTAACCCTGTGGATTATCTGGTTACTCAAAGAAAAGCTGGTTGTTTTAATGGAATAATGTAGGATTTCTGAGATATTTACTCAATTTTTCATCTTATGCAACTCTCATTGAACATTTCTGTAATTATCTCTGAGTGATGACATAAGTCAATTTGTTTTCTTCCTGCTGGAAGTACTGATCTTGCTTTTTGTAGGGAACCAGCAAAAAGCTGTTCTCCAACAATAAGAAAAGAGGTAGCCACTCTGATCACTTTATCTGCAGAAATGTGTGAGGGACAGGTCATACAAATTCAGTTACATTCCTATATCAAATATGAAATCGATTTATTTATATATAGTGTATGAAAGTGCCCTCTACTTTCATATATCTGCTGCCTTTTGAGTATGTGCAGACTATGACCAAGTTCTCTTCACACCTGGACATAGTCTAAGTCAGTAGATTTCCATTAGGACATACATAGCATTTTTAGTATTTTCAAGCTATTTCTCATTTTCATCTTCTTTTCCAGTATTATTCATTAAGACTTGCTTGGAATGTTTTTTCTTGCTTTCTGTTGGTCCACAGTGATGAGAACATCACTTTGCTATAAATGATGGGAAGTAAGCCCTCGCTAGTCTTACTAAATATTCTTCTGCTTGGTTGACCTAGACATATTAACCTGCTTATTTGCATACCTGGTAACTCTTTTTTCTCCATTTAGCCCTTTTTCAAGACACTGTCCTCTTGTTTTCAATCGTATATGAAAGACCTAATTCTTTTTTCTGAGTTCTAAGCTTGTGATGAATATTATTAAAAAACATGATTTTCCTCTCTTTCCATTAGGCAACTTGAATCATATTGTATGAAAGACCTATTGTTACCCTCATTTACCACTGTATCAACTTTGTGTTGAATTTTATAAGCATCACAGAGATTCTAGAAATAAATGTCATAAAGCTTGTGTCAGACATAGAACTTTCACTCTGTGTTTCTTTTATTTTCAAGAAGGGCTTCAATTTCTTTTAAGTTGAACTATACCAGTTCCAAATATAACATGCTGGTTTTCCTTTCTCCCCCACCAAAATAAGGAGAGGATTCAAACTACCTCCAACTCCCACTCCTCCTTCTGTTCCTTTTGGGATTTGTAGCATTGGAGATATGTGATGACTGCTGAGGAAATTGCCCTAAGTGATATTGGAGTAATTCCCCTTCATTTCAGTAATAAAGGTTGCATATGTTTTATGAGAATAGCACCCCTGCAGTACAGAGAGCTACTGTGATCCATCACTTTAAATCAAGAAATCATTTGACACATTTATTTCCTGAGCAGGAAGTGTTCTGTCAGATCAGTTGGAAACCTTGAGATCTGTACATGTAAAGATGAAAGCCAATATAGCAGACATTGTTATTTTACTGGACCAGTTCTGCTTTCACTGGGAGGCCGTTCTACCAATGAAATGCTGAAGAAGCACCTCCTTCCCTTCCAGCATATATACCTCTGAATAATTTATTAAAATACAGATAGGATTTGTAGTTCGTCATTGTTAACCTATCTGATAAATGATACAGTAAAATCTAATCCAAAATAGGAGTACTTCTCAAAAATAATATACATTCTATAAAAGTCTTTTTAGGAGAAAAAAAAAAAAGAATAAAAAAGAGTAAGAGACTTTCCTGTGCATTATAATCAGAGTTGTAAAGTATATTTTGCGTATTTAACATAAAACTTAATTTACTCACAAACGTATTCATAGCAAAGCCAAAACTGGACAGCTTAGAAAACACTGTTAAGCAGCGAGATGTAAAGATGGGCAATTGAGCTTTACTTGAAAGTGTGAATGCACAATAAATACGCTGTCTATGCTGTTTAGATTGTATGTGTTGAAGCGGTGTCTAGCCTGATTACCAACTGTATGTGCACTAAAGCTAGCCACGTATTTTCAAGCTGGTCAACTTTGGCTTCAACATTACTAATATAAATACTATGCTGAGATGTGTAAGCCTTGCATGCCAGCTGCATTTTTATTGGCCGTCTGCAACTTCAAAGGCTTTCCTGCTCTAAAGTCCAGACAGGTACTGCTGGCTGCCCCAAACTCTCCTTTGCTGACTTATTGATTCTCAACATGGCTTTACCTACAAGTCTGTGGATTTATTTTCAGTGTGAAATCATCCTGAAAGTACATTTCTATTGACCTGCTGAAGATTTTTAAAATGCTTATGTCGTTAATAAATACGCATCACTGTTTCCCCCTTCTCCAACTCTGTCTGTTGTTTCACCTGTCAAAGAGATCTATTTAAGTAGCAGATGCCTGAAGTATTTTGACAGGGTGTTTGTTTCTGCTTCCAGCATTAAACTCATGTGATGACAAGCAGACAGTAAAAAGAGATTTGCCCCAAATGTGCTAGAGCCCCATTTTTCCTCTTCCTTCTCCCACTTGAAAATTATCTTTAATGTTATTACTTTGGCACGTGCCTTGCTGAAAAAAAAATCTCCCTCCCTGCTCACAAATGGAGGATCTCAATCTTCCCTCTTTTTTAACAGATATTCTGTGTCAAGGTTCTTTGTATGACTAGAAGGAAATACTGGGCTCTGAGTATCACTGAAGATGAGATCTGCTCATCTCCTTTATTTGCTGTACTACTGGAAAACAAGCACAGCAGGTAAGTTTTGAAATTCATTTGAAAAATTCATCTGTATATGTTAAAATCACTGTTATACTGGAGTACTTGATTCTGATATCAGATATTCAGCATAATGAATAATGAATGCTATTTCAGACCACTTCACTGAATCCCAGTATTTTATTAAGATCAAAATTTAAAATTCCACTGATAGTCGTGGAATAAGTGAGCTCACTGCATTTTTAATTTGTCATTTAGAAATGTAAATGACTTTTTCTTAATAGTATCTTTGCCATACAACCAACGTTTTATTATAAAACTGATTTCTGTGGAGTTCCTTATGGGTCAGCAGCATCTCAAGATCAGAGTTTTATATGTTCAATTACGACTAAGTGTCTGCAACAGTTTGGAGTCTTCTAGCTTGTTCCAGTCATGCAGTGAAACAGGGTTTAGAGATGCCTCAGGCTAGCTGTGGCACCAGAAGGAAAATGGCCCCGTGCATCTCAAATAATCCCTCAGTTTGCACATATTAAGGCAAATGTCACTATATGGTGACAAAATTTCCTTCCAGTACTCCTATGGGCAGATGGTATCTGGAACACTACACTGGTGTGCAGTTCTGCCACTTAGACTGCAAGCTCTCTGTAGCAAGGTCTGTCTCTTATTATCCCAAAGCAAGCAGTCACATGGGGTCCTGATCTGGGATGAGGACTTCAGATGCTCTTATAAAGTTGTATAGTAAAGACCAGTTTGTTGAAACTGAAAAATACATTAAGCATCCAACTGAATTTCCTCATTGTTCTCTATTCTTACAAATAAAATCTTGGCGCAGCAGCAGCATGTCTGCTTTTCTGAAGTTCTTGTCTTAAATTCTTGGATAAGCAATGAAGGGTTACATGAGTACAAAGAACATCTTTACTGTATATTTTAGATGAACCCCCCCTGCCTGATTAAGTGTCAGTGCTCTAGCTGAACTATAAGATGCTGAAATTTGTTTCAGACCCAATATGTTTAAGGTACATTTTCAGGCATGCGTGGAAACCGGCATGCCTGCAGATAAAATCAGTTCAAAATCAGTATGTCAGCATGGCAGAGGGATTTCGGTGCAGGCTACCTGTCTGAGCAGCCAGGCAGGAAAGGCCTTTGAAGTTGCAGACTGCCAATAAAAATGCAGCTGGCATGCTAGGTTTAAAGGGCTCCGCTGCTGAGCTTTTACACTGCTGTTACTTAGGCAAAGACTGGAAGTTTTCAGAACGTGCCTCTGAGTCCTGTTCCTTGGTAAACTTGTACCTACCATGTGATCAAATCCCATCTCCTTCATTTCCTTGTCATTAAAAACAAACTGCAAGAAGCACTCCAGATAATTACGATGCAGACAAGTGCAAGTGCCTTGGGTACAGTCTTGTCCCCAGACAGAGATGTCTAGATCCTGCAGCAGTCCAAGGCTCCCTCTCTTCAGGACAGAGCTCCAGAAGGTCTGTGCTCGGGCTAGATGGTCACTGAGAAATTTCTTCTCAGAAAGATTAGTGATGCATTGGCAGAGGCTACCCAGGGAAGCAGTAGAGTCACAGTTCCTGTAGGTGTTCAAGAAACATGTAGACATGGCACTGAGAGACGTGGTCAGTGCATACAGTGAGTGGCATTGACAGTTGAACTAGCTGATCTTAGTGGTCATTCCAACATTAATGATTCTATAAAATGGTGAGGTGAAATCCCTGCTGACAACTCAGCAATGAGGTCACCCATCTCACAGGTTGACACAGGGGTTGTGTGAGCATTTTGGTTTCTTTGGCCATGCTTATCTGGCCACCCATTTCCTTCCTGCAGTGTGGCTCTGCAGTATGGTGATGTAACATGCCACATAAGGTAATGAAGGAGGTGAGCTCTTTTTCCCCTGTCCATGGTGGAAACTGGAAATGTTGGTGCTCTGCGCTTTGACTTTTCATGGACGTCTGCTCTTCCCCAGCAGCTCCCAGGACAGTGGCATTTTGGTTTCTGAATTTACTTGCAGTACTGAATAACAAAGACTTATACATGGTGTGTCTGGGACACAAATAAAATTGAAAATAGCCTCTGTTTTCCAGAATTATCCATGTTTGTTGGCTTTTGAAGAAGAAAGTGGTTTAGACACATTAGATGCAATAGATTTAATTTTGCCTTTCTACATATTGGAATCTACCCCTAGTCCTGGAAAGACTTCAAATGTTGATTTTCTGGCTTATGAAGGTCTTTCAGGGAATCTCTAGTGGCCCCGTTTTTGCTGTAGGTACATTTAAGAGTGGAAGATGGGAGGAAAAGCAGGAGAGGGGACATAAAACTATTCTTTTGTTGTAACAGGATCATGTTTGGAAATGGTTGACAACCACTGCAATTGGATTTTACAGGGAAATTGGAATTATCACACTAAAAAAGAACCCATTTTTATCATTCACGAGTCCTGAAATAGCATGTCATGGGTGTAAGTGCTGAGCATTGCTTGTGCTTGGCCTCAGGTTAAGCTAATTTAGAGGAATGATAGATAAAATTTTATTGCTGACATTTGTCTCTTTCCTTTTTTTTCCTTTCTTTCTTTCTTTTTTTTTTTTTTGGACAGCTGTTAGCAGCTGTTTTGTGGTTTGCAGTGTTAGAAATAGCCCAAGCAAAGCGAGATGGGTAGCAGAATACAGGTGGAGCAACAGTCTAAAGCATGGGGCATAGCCATTTCCTCACAGATGCATGTACATGGGTAGCACAGCCGGTTTATTCCCTGATAATTTATGTTTTTATCCAACTACAGAGCGCATAATAAAAAGCCCTCAAATGTATGCAGATGTTCTCTTTTTGCATTTTTCATTCCAGTTTCAAAATCCCTGTGTTTCCCATGCATCTTTTCTGAGAAAAGATGCCTGTTCTAAAAACTGTCACTACTTTTGCATCTCACAACAGAAAGCAGCTTCAGCTTTGCACAATATCATTCTGGTCAGAAAAATCTTCTTATCCTGTGTTAAAACCTTACCTGCTTAGTGTCTAGTTTTGAGCAGAATGAAGAAATAATTAGGGAAAAAAAGAAGTGCTGCTGTTACAAGTTCTATGCATTGCTTGCCTGATAAAACCTTGCTGTTCTAAATAAGTGCATCAAACGTTCATTGGATTAGGAGTGTAGAAAAGCAAACGTGTTCAAATCTTAAACACATCATAATTTTAAGCGTCCACAAGTGTTTAAAAAGTGTTGGTAGGAATGAGCACATATATCCATTCACTAGTTAGATATCATAACCTGTTTCTTTTCTAAACACATGCACAAGGGAACAGAACACATTTACAATGTTAAACACATTGACATGTTTACAATGTGTTGCAGGAAAGTGTTTAACTTCTTGTTCTCCAAAGCTAAACACTTTGGAATTAGAGGGTTTACTAATTCTGCATTTATTCAATATGACTGTCACTTACTGACACTTATTGGATAAAGTTTGAATGCATTTGAAGAAGACCAAGAAATGAATAGGAGAGTGCTGAACACTTTGATTTCTGATCCATAATGGGAGAGGATGTTTGTTAACAGTCTGTGGTGTATTGTAGTTTATGTGTAAGTCCCAGTGTGCAAATAATTAAAAAAGAATTGATCCCAGATTTATGAACTGTCCTGTGTCTGGTTCATGTACATATTAGTACTGATCATTAGTTCAAATTAGAGGCCAAATTAGAATTCATTTACAGGGGGCATTTAAAATAAACCTTTACAAATAAAATCGAGTTTTAAGTAAACTGCTGATTGGCCTCCCAGACAATGGAATTAACCCCAGGAATCCTAGTTCAGTGGAGCAGGCACTGCAGTCTGAGTAAGGACCAGCAGTATGTAATATTGGCAATCTTTTCAGGTGCAGTTTTTAAATGCAAATAGTACTGGCCTGATCTTATTTGCTAACCCAGTTCTGAGGCTTTATGCAGTTTAATTTCCAGTTATCAGGAAAGTAGGGACTCCCAATCCCAACCAAAACTGTAAGAAGGTGACAGGGGCAGCTGGAGCTGGCCCACTTGGTGAAGACCCGCAGAGCTGTTGCTGTGCTCTGCTTATGATGCTATGCAGGAGCTGGAGCTGCAGGTTGTTGATTTGTCAGACCTCAGTGGGTTCCATCTCTTTACAGTGTTGTTATGTGTTTACCTGCACATACAAACCCACAAAATAACTGGGTGAAGTTGTGAAGCTCTTAAAATCCATCAGAAATTGAAGCTCTCCAGAGATGGGGAGACAGCTGAAAGCAGCTTTACCAAATCTACCAGCTCTGGAGTTGTAGGAAGCAGGTGCCCTGCTAAGGGAGTGCAATTATAAGATGCCCTTATTTCTGTCATTCCTCTTGTTTTTCCTAGGTTTAATCTAACTTGGACAATGGAGGCTGAGTATAACTCTACACAGTACACGTTTGGGAAGTACTGCATTCCAGTGCACCCCTCTTCCCAGCATGTGAATTATGTGTTTAAAATTGCGATTATGAAAACAAAAGCGAAAAATCCTTGTAAGTGATCTAAGATTAAGAGCTACATTTAGGAAGTTAAGGCTACGTTTAAACTGAGTGATGGGTGTACTCACATGGGGGGCTGATCTAACCTTAATGCCTGGTTTTCTTCCTGTATGTGCAGGGTGTATCCTTGGTAAGAAGTGAGACAACTTGGATGAAATAAAAAATTTATAGGATTGTAGAAGTGTGTCTGAAGTGAGGAGCCATAGATTCCAAAGGCAGCAGAAAGCAAAGGATACTGGAATAAGCTCTACGTAGCACGTGGCTGATGACAAAATGCATGCAGCACAAAAGGAGCTCTTCATAGGAATGATGGGCAGTGTTGCAGCAAAACAGAACTTTTATCTGAAAGCAAAAGAGACTGTTTAAAATCTTCTGTTGAACACTCAGACATGAGTCAAGATTGCCCTTGTATAATACTGGAAGAAATGGGACTTATCTTTAAGAGAAAAGCTAGTCTCACATTGCAGTCTTGTTTAGGTAATAGAGACCAGGGTTGAATAACAGTTTGGAAAACTACATTTTATAAAAAGAGAAGCAGGAGAACACTTTAGATGTTGAACATGTGTCCAA
This sequence comes from Perdix hodgsoniae, assembly GCA_035772895.1. Lineage (NCBI taxonomy): Eukaryota > Metazoa > Chordata > Aves > Galliformes > Phasianidae > Perdix > Perdix hodgsoniae. The sequence continues at coordinate 3,951,211 of JAPSGF010000007.1, forward strand.
GGTTTTCTTTCGCAGAACAGGTTCCATCAATGCAATATTGTGGAATATGTTCAGCCCTCTGGATTGTGTTGGACACTGAGATGTTATCTGAGATGTGAGGATTTCCTTTTCTTTGTAAAAGAGGGAATACTGCAGTGTTCCTGATGATAATATGAGCTGGGTATTAGATAAGATGGGCAATATCTATGTCTCCAGTTGGTATATGCTACACTTTTTTTAAAACTATGGTAAAAATAGGAGATTTGGTGTGTATCCATAACCGGAAAAACAAAGTCAAAGGACTCAAGTAGATGATGTGCACTTGCACAATTTTCTATCATCTCTTTTCTTCATGAGGTTCTTTTTTCAGCTATATACGTGTAATTAGCACCTTGAATAAAAAATAAGGGAGAGTTTTTGTATTCCTAAAGATTTGTGCTAGATAAGTGCTGCACACATAGCTAAATAAATATCTGTTGCTTATTGTTAGCTTCAGATAAGAGGAAGACTGGTGTTGTACCTGCAGAAGATGGGACTTTTTCTTTGCAAACTTTTGGCAAGCTGTTGGCTAGGTAGCATACTACTGGAACCTGTTAGAAAGTGAAAGAAGAGCTCTTAGATCTGTATGGAATTTTGCTTAATAGCAGTAGGATGGTAATTCCTAAGGTGTTACTGAAAAATACATAAGCAAAGACATATAAAGGTCATTTAGGGATTGGAAAATCTCTGAGAAAGGCCAGAAATGCTTTTTACTAGCCTCAAATAGTAGTCACATGGAAGAAGTTCAGGTCTGTCTCTTGTGCCAAAAATACAAGCCAAGTGAACTAAATTAGTCTATGTTGATGGTAAAGGAAAAACCGGCCCTTGAAGCAGAGTGGATGGGTTTGTTTGCTTTGGCTAAGAGTAACTATATATGTGTCCTAGAATATAATTCTCTCATTTATGTGATGGCTTTACTAAAGACACTTCTGATCATAGGACTCTGTATACTAGTTGCATTTTTCAATGAATATAGTAAATACAGCATAATCAGACTGAGCCCCACTTTGGTCATCGCTTAAGAGTGTAGAGAAGCATTACTCCACATTATACCTTGTCTCCAGGCTGATACAAGGAGGTGCCAAAATAATAAAATATTTACCATAAATAACTGCAGAATCAGATTCTGGTGTGTGTGTCTGCCATTGCAGAAGTGCGGAGTGGAGCCTGTGAGACAGGCGGTTGTCTCCACTGACATTATATATGTATATGTATATATATACAAAGTATTTGAAGTAAATCCTAGTGTCAGTGATAGAATCATAGAATGGCTTGGGTTGGAAGGGACATCCAGGATAATCAAGCTCCAACGATATATGTATAGTGACATCTTGCGATTTAAGATCACCTCTTTGAAAAGCAATGCCCACTATGGCTCCAAAATACTATTCCCAGCACCCAGAGGGAAGAAAGCAAAGGTTAGAGTAGTAAGATCAGGCACCTGAGCAGGAAGAGATGGAATGTGGCATGTGTTGAGTGACATGGACTGTTGTGCACTGTTTTTGTTCCGTTTGTATTTGACTATAAGCATTCCCTGGTTGGTGGAAGTGCCTGGCTGGACTTGCTCTCTCTGGAGACATTTAGATGAACACTAATGTTTACTTACTCAGGGTGTGTACTGGTGCTGAGTTGGCACTGGGCAAGTTTCATCTTTTCATCCTGCTAGAGTTTGCCTTGGGTCTCCAATAGCCTGCTATTCCTGGTGCCTGGTGGCTGTGAATGACCCCAGTTTAGGGACCTGGGTCGCACCACAGTTCCTGTGTATTAGCTTCATACTCTATTCAGGTACTTTGTTGGCAGTGAAGCAACAGCAGGTGCAAATCAAGAAGCATATGGGAAATTTCTGGTTCAGTGGAAGATTTTCTTGCAGATACTGTGTCAGTGACACTGCTAATTAAGGTGTTACTCTCATCTCATGCAGTGTTTTTCTGTATCCTACAAGGTAAGGACATGAGTTTGAAGGAAACCTTATCTAAATATATGGGCATAATTGTGTATAGCAAAGAGGTTATTTTTATATATTGATACAGATTGATATGGCTGTAGTTTAAAGCCAGTGTGGAATTGCAAACTTGCTGGCTGCCAGCAGAATCTGTTTCAGGGGAAGTAAGAGCCTTGTGAATTTTCTTGTTCTCAGGAAAATTTTCTGAATTTTCTGAAGCTATGTGTGATCCTTCTGTTGGCAAAGCCATTTGTGTGAATGACCAGGGAAACAAGAATGAATATGACAGCTGGAAGTGAATTCCTCACAGAAATGTGGAAAGTCAGCCATAACATTCTATTTCCAGTCAAAACCATAAGTCTAGATCTACGGGACATTAAAAGACCACATATTCAATGCAGCAGTGTGGATCAAACATAGGAACAGAGTTCCTTGAAATCCTAAGGCCAGAGGAAAATTCCATTGCAACTGATATAAAAGTGCATGAACAGTGCGAACAAAGCTGATTTTAAAGTTTGTGAATTAAATTTACTTTTGCATGAAGTGCAAATGTTTGGAGGCTTGTTTTAATGTTTGGAGGCTGTTTCTGCACTGTTGGAAAAGTCCAAGTAGTAGAAAAAAAATTTTTTTTTTTTTTGCATTTATCTTAATGGGACAAAAAGAAAAACAAAAAAGAAAAAAAAGGGGAAAAGGTTGAAGGAAAAGAAAGGTACAAAAAAAGGGAGGAGGAGGTGGGGGGAGGGAGGAATATCTTAAAATAAGTTTGAAGATTTTAAAGAAAAGACTAAGAAATGTCATTTTCAGTCTGTAAGAATATTCCTTCAGTATTTGAGTGAATTCCTTTCCCTCTTTTCCTAGTCCTCAGCCATTGTTTTCTATTGTTTGTAACCATTTTGGTCATAAAATGATCCAAACAATTTGATAAAACTTTTGTTCTCATTATTTATTTACAGTACAGATTTTCTGTTGTTCACACATCAAAACAGCAGAGATTTTATGTTTACTAGGGGTTTATTAATGAAAATTTGAATATTATCTGTGTCAGTGCTGACTTCTTGAACCAGTGAATGGCAGCTCCTCATCAACACCTTATTTCTGAAAGCTGTTTGCCTTTTACCATGCATAGTGCTAATTAGGGTATTTGTAGAGCTGGTTCAAATCCTTTGCAAAATTTCACAGAACTTTTATCAGTCACATTTATAATGCTAATGAAAAGTGAAAGCATGCTTCATGAGCAGGCTTTATTTACTGTAATTTTGTTATCTTTACCATAATTTTGCTTAGGTTTAATGTCCTGTTTGTTGAATATCAGCCTACATGACCTCCTGAAACTGTATTGTGCTGCGAAGACTGGAGCCAAGCTCTCATTGGCCAACACTCTGACAGATTTAAGAGGTGCAGTTTGTTCAGGACAGAAGGTTTAAAAATATTTATTTCTAGCTGTTGTTTTTTGACTCGGATATATTCTATAAGAGGGCCATATCCATCACCTACCAGTTAAATATTTGGCTAACCGCTTGCTTGAGAAGTATTCCCTCATCCTTGCATTTAAATCATCCTTCTTTTTGGGTACTAAACAAGAAAAAAAGATAATAAATACTTTCTCTTAGTCTTTCATACACTGTCAGCACATTTACTTTTTTTTTTCTCTACAGAAAGCAAGGATACATGGCCTAATTTTTTGCTTATAAATGAAAAGCCTTCATCTTTATTCTTCTGGCTGAAATCTGTCTCATACGATTCCTGAAGTCTTAATTTTCTTTTACATATATGTTTTGTTAGGTACCAAATTAGAATAAATTGCTATCTATTCTTTCGTATTGTGATTTATCTATAAGTTTTTATTCTCTAATTATTACCTTTGGTTTGCTGTTGACTGAATGTCTGCACTGTTTAGCTGAAGTTGTTTTCTCTCCAAGGCAAATACTGACTTCTTGGGAAATTTGATCATTGTCTATTCAAAAGAAATGAGAAAGAAGGAGAAAAGAATAAAGCAGGATATGACAGGGGAATTTAGGAAACCTGATTTCACTTCCTTGCTCTGCTCCAGGTGTCCTCTGTTACATGGGCAAGTAACATTGACCCTCTTCACCTTCCTTCCTGCAGGATAGGAATAACACGTTGTCTCCAGAGAGATGTCTTGTGGAAAAAGTCTTCAATGACTATGAAGTACTTTGGCAATCATTGAGGGAAAAACAAGTGAATGCATTAAACACCTGAAGGAGCCACATCCGTGCTGTTCTCTAGTCCTGACTCATTCACAGTAAGGATCAGTCTGCCCGCACATAATCAAAACTCTCTCCAGTCTGGTGACCAT
>JAPSGF010000007.1:3955497-4000995 GCA_035772895.1 Perdix hodgsoniae
TTTGGAGGCTACAGATTATTATTTCCACCACCACACACTGCAGTTTCTGTGTTCTGTTTGTGTTTTCTTGGTGCCATCTCCTTTTAGGCTTCTTATGCTACCTTTTTCTCCACCCACATGCTGCTAATAAAGGGGCAGAACGAATCTGCTCATGTGCTTGCCACCGCTTGCTGCCTTGGGCAGCAGCTCTGCTGCACTGCTGGATCTGAGTCATTGAGTGGTGAGATTTGTGAGCTGCCGGATCTCCTTGCCATCTTAGGTTCAAGCAGTTAGTTTTCCAAGAGCTGTAAACACTGCATGAGTTTGTAGTTGTGCATATATTCATTGCATCCATCTTCTGGATTAGCTGCATGTTACATACAGGCTACTCCTGTGGGGAAGAATTGTAGGGATGAACAGATCCTGGTTCAAAATTATTTCTGATATAAGGAAGGTGGTTTACACGCAAGTGTATTTGTAGATGTGCATTTTCCCAGATGGATCTATGAGCACAACTGCAACTAAGATGCATAGTGGTGTGTGAGTGAAGGGAGAATTGCTCCTGGATAACTTTTTGTTGAAAAACCACAGTTCACCAGAGGATAGATAACCGCCTTCACTTTTGTCACTTCCTTAATCAGTCTTCTACCCATACATTAGTCAAACACTTTTGGATTTAAACCCTCCCTTTACGGTCCTCTTTGGACTAAGTGTCTTTCCTCTCCATTTATGTCACAGCAGGACATTCATAATCTCAAGTTACATATTTTTCCCTGCTACACCACTGGTGTGGGTATGATTTACACTCATCCAACAATTTATAGCCATTCTCTTACTGGCATGAGTTCAGCTCATAGCTAATCAGTGCATCAGATTCAAGCACAATTTTGAAGCATCTGCAAACCAGCAATGGGTCATTATATCAGTAGCCTACTATTGTGAGTGTGGCCTATAACAAATAAGAGAAAGTGTGACTTATTTTAATAGGGAATAAAAGACGTAAACCGTATACAAACTTCTCGCAACGTAAATTCCTTTTTAACTGCTCATCATGCCTTTATACAATCTCAGGTAACTTGACCTCCTTAATTGCCACATTTACAGTAGAAATTTGATACTGGACTGATTGAAAATGTATTTCTAATGGATTTCCCCTAGAGATATTTCTATAAATCTGGTGAGAACCTTTTCATTGCTTTTTGTATTACTTGTAAAAAAGTTCTTCTACTGAGCAGTCAGTTTTAACACATGCTCATCTGTTTACCTTGTTGGCTGTTGTTTGTTTTTATTTTTACTTTGATTTCCATGCTGGACTTTTGTGTTCTTTGGAATTTCTTGTAATATTAAAAATATAAGGAGCTGGTTCCAAAAGGCTTCTGGTGCTGAGCCTAAGTTTTATCTTTCCATAGTCAATGGAGCCTTCAGCAACCCAGGACACTTTTAAGATAACAGCCATCCTGAATAAACAAATAAAATAAAATAATGACATAATTAAGGGGGGGAGGGGGGGGGGGAAGAAAAGAAGAAGAAAAATAAAGGAAAAGAAAAAGGATATTTGCAATTCTGAAGTCTGTTATGACTCAAAGGCAGTGAACTCAGTTGGTAGAAACACCAGCACTGCCTCCTGATTCCCTGTGTTAGTGGCTGCATCTGGCAGCTGTCTCCATAGGCATCTGGTGGGAATCTATGCAGATTGTAATTCTGAAAAGAGACAAAGCCCTACCAGAGGGGAGGAGGCTTTTGATATCGGAAAGTACTGATATGCAAAGATGGCCTCTGTTATGGGCCAAGTCTACACAAAACTGAAGTCTGCTTTCAACTTGCCTGGTGGAAACAGAAAACATTTAACCAGTTTCCCTGATAGAACTCACACAGGCTTATATGACTGGCACAACTGTGCTGTTTAGACCAGACTTTGGCTCAGCTGCCAGCAGCGAAGAGCTCATATTGAGCCTTCTGCACAGACAAATTAATTTAGCTAAGTAGCACTCTGCTTCCAAAGAGAGTATAAAGGAGTGTGAGAATAATAAAAACAAGTTTATACATCTGACTGTGAATATTGTAAAAAGAGTTAACGGAATGTTTTTGTTAATGCGTGAGTCTTGCTGCCTATATTAATTTATTATAAAGTAATAGAAACTGAATGGTAAGTTTTGGAACAATTTTTGTTGGTCTCATATTCACATAAAATAATTTTACAGTATGGAGCCAAATAGATTGTGACTCTTCTTTAAATAAATATCTTTTCCTTCATTATAAGTCAACTAAAGTTGTTCTAATGAAGCATTTATGCATTACTTCATACTTTCAGAATTATTGGAGAAGAAAAGACTCTTTAACATAAAACAGAATTGCACATTGATCTTAAGATAGATGTCTTCCTTCAAATAGAACTGTCCTGCAGTGAAAGCTCCTTCAAATTTATTAAGGCAACTAGAGAGATACCTGTAACAAGATGCTGGGATGAAGCCTGCAGCTCAGATCTGTCTATGAAAGTATTTCCCCCCCTTCTAGTAGTTCATCTTTGATTCAAGTTACTACAAATACAAAAGCCCATTCCTAAAAGAGTGTGAATAATTTGCTGGAAATGTGCAGAGCATCGTCAGTCCCCTCTGGGCTAAGCTGCTCACAGGCTCACCATGGTTATAAAAACTCATCACTGTGTGGCAACTGGCTATTGCAAAAACAAAATGTGGCTCTGAGATACTTCTTAGCCATAACAGTGCTTTCAATCTTCATTTGCATATCTGTAAATGAAATCTATTCTCTCCATAAAACCTAAAGGAAGATTTTGTTAACTTTTTCAATGAATATTAGAACAATTAACAAAATTCCCAGAGGGTGGAAGAAAATGCTGTGAGGTATTTTTTAAGTGAAAAGGACATAAAATACATGCAAAATGATCTCTATCTGCTTATCAGGTTGCTGGCTGCTTAAGATCTAATTCAGTGTTTTCACTGCAGCATTCACTGTAATATCCATAAGAAATCAACTTAATGTTTTACATTAAGAACAGCCAGACAGACATCAATAGCAAGCTCCCTTCTTTATTTCAATGATTAAGTGAAAAATTGAAGGTTCGTTGAATGGAGTGAAATTATCAGAGTGCCTTCCCCCTTTTAAATGAGATTTGTGATCATATTTTCCATTTTCTTCAGCCTTAGACTGATGGATTATCTTTGCTCACCTAGGACTATATGCTGGGTATTTCCTTCCCTGCTGGCCACGTCATCTGGTGTGTTTGTGTAGCTCTGCTGTGCCTTGCTTACACACTGAATAAACAAACTTATTTTGCATTTTCACTCTGCTCTCCTATTTTACATGCTATCCTTGTCTTTGAATGGGACTCTAAGCTCCGTTAGAGCTTTACAGTGGTTCTACACACACCAGCCTGGCACTGCATTATAGCGTTGCCACATGACGGGTGTTTTGCACCGATGATAAATTTGTATTTTTCACACCATGTTCCCAAGGAATGTGTAGGCAGGCAATGCCTCACGATAGTGCTTCTTGCTCAGGACTGACTGCTTTCAAAAGACTTGTCTTGGGGTTTTGTAGAGCGCAGCAAGTAGGAAGAAAGGAGCCCCAAAAACACAAAATGAAGTCCCAAAAACTCAGGAGTGGAAAAATTCCTTGGATTGCAGCCATTTTTGAAAGGAAGAATATGGGTCAGTGTTCATGCTCTGTGATAGATTGGATAGATACTGTGTGTTAAGAGGAAGTATGCTTATAAAGGATTTTCCATAGTTATAAGCTAAGCATAAAAAGTAAAGTTATTCTACCCTACAGCAGTATAAATTCAGCTGCTTGAAGAAACCCTAAACCAGTGGCACTGGTCACGTGAGTTGCCTAGTCATGTTCTGTCTTTCTAAATGATTAAAAAATGCCAAAGAAGGCGAGATTGTCAGGTTATTTAGGGGAAATTCATTATTTGAGCAATTTTTCCCCTTGCTCCCGAGGCTCCTTCCTGTCTCCGAGCTAATAATGTTTTTATATTTTAGAAACTGATTATGACAGATGGCTCCAATGTGTGGCTTCATGTGCCCATAGTAGATGTGAGCATGCGCACGCTCACAGCCATTGGAACATATCAGGAAATGTGATTTTTGCGTTGCTAGCATCACTTGGATAAGAAACACCAAACCAAGAGAGTGTCAATTGAGTATTATTTTTATGGGTGTATCATATCACTGGTGAATGAGATTAACAGGGAAGGCGTCAGTACAGGAAACTAAAGGCTATAAATTCTCAGTGAGCAAAAAGACCCTACAAAGACCAGCTAGCCTAACTGGCCCACGCTGACTCACAAGTTGTTATATGTTTCTTTAGGGACTTACAAGAGCCTGACAGATCCCTCCCGTTTCAAGCCAGACAAGGTGTGTTGACAAGGAAGACGTTACCAAAAAGAGCAGAATAATTGGCAATTGAAGGAGTAAATGCCAGGGTTCTGCCCTTGACTGCTGCAAACTGCTGCATTGTTGTGTCTGCTAATCTGCAAGATTTCAATCACATCTGAACAAGTGAGTCAGGTTTATGGCTTGAACTGGGAAGTAGCTGATAACCTTCTCAGTCCCCTGGTTCTCAGTGGCTGTGGGGCTTCTCCTTTTGAGCATGATGGGGGCAATGAGAGGACTGAAACTTATGTTGAATAGAGTGAAAAAGACCTGACCGCTAGCATAGCCTGTAGTCTGTGGTCTTTCAGTAGTTTTGTGGATGAAGTGGTGATTTTCCTAAACTTCAGAGCTGAATTTTTAACTGCTTCAAGTTTTGTAAAATTTTTCATTCTGAAACAGAAATAGGTCACAGTAACACAACCTCCACTGAGTTTATGTTTTTTTTCAAGCCACTTCTATGTTTCATATATGTGATTTTTCTTTTTGTACTGTTTTAGCAATTTTGGTAATGGTATTAGGAAGCAGAAAAGAGTCAGAAATAGTCCCATGAGTTCTAAAAATTTTGCACTGTTTCCCATCCCAGAACTACCAAATACATGTCATGCTAATCTTAGTCCTTAGCAGGAATCAATGCACCTATAGTGTATGATAGTTCTCTTGTTGATGATAAAAGCTCCTTTCTACTCCTATGTACTCTTAACTTATCAAAATATTTTTAGAATATTTGATAAGAAAATTTTCTCCATGAGATGAACAGATGAAATTATATTTATTCAAAACCAATTAAAAGTGGCCTTCTTCATAAAATAAAACTGATAGTTTTAAAACACTTCTTCTTTTTCCCAAGCTACTTTTTTCACAAGTCTTGGATGGTCACTTTCTACACAAGATTTTCATCTTAAAAATAACTCTGTCTTAACTCCGACAGAAGCATCCTTTATCATGAGACAGACCTCTTCAGGAAGGAAAGGAGTGTTTTTGGAAAATGTTTCCTGGAAAAAACTGATCAGTATAAAAGGGAAATGGTTGGCAACATCTGTGTAAATTTTGAGGAAAACCTGAAGTAATTCAAGTGTGTTAAATATTTTTCAGAAACAGACGAGCACGTTATTTTCCTCAGCTGCATGTACAGTGCTTCTTGCCTCTCCCCTGGGGGAGTTTGTCTTTTTGTTTTCACCTTGGACAATCTGAGAAGGAAATCAAGAGGAGAGGGTAAGCTATAAATTGAAAATATAAGCATGTGCGGCCTTCCTTGTCTGTGTTTTCTTCAGTTAACTTTACTGATCTCAATCAGTGTTGTGTTATGGTCCTCTGTAATCCTCCAGTGTTCATGTAATCCTATAGCTTTGTTTTGTTTTTTCTTGAACTGTAAGCAGCGGATATGACAACTGCAGTTTTTTGTGTGCCTGGACACTTCCGTCATCACAGCTGGGTCTCACACTTGGGTTGTAGCTGGAAGGTTCTCTCTTTGATCCCTGCCTGTGGGGAGGATGTGAGGCTGATGGAGCTGGAGGTGAACAGTGGAAGGATTTATGTTCTTCCTGAGGGGTGGAGTACCTACTTGCTCTGAGATTTGCTGGACAGGACTGTGGCCCTTCAGATCTTGTGAAATGTCTGCTGTAGGGAATTGGAGGGATGGGAAAAGATGAATGAAAAGAGCCCGAGAGCCTCAACAGTACTGATGTCATTTTGGTCATGGTCTCTGGAAAATTCACAGACCTAGGAAAGAAGACATTGTCTCCTTCCCAGCTCTGACCCGCTCTGCAAACCTGAGCAAGATTTTGACTTTTCCCCTGTGCTCTTCTCCATTGTCTGCTTTGATTGCACACCCTTTAAGAGGGGGACACTGCACATGTGGAAATGTTTCACCACAGTGGTTGTGTTTCCTCTTATGTGATGCTGCCATACAGTAACAAGAGGTGCCCCCAAACCTGGTAACATATCTGTGCATGTGTTTCAAAAGTACAATCATGGCTGCTGATGGACTGTAGGTGTCTGAAGGATGTAGCTAGTTGTTCCTTTTAGTGCTTCTGAGTTCTCATCCAGAGAGGCCTGGAATTTGACTTTGCTGTTCTGATTGTGGATTGTATTTTGTCATCCAATTCTACTCTTTCATACAGGAACTGAAAATTGCCATAATAATGAGATTCTGGTTTCTATCACACCCTTGAGGGGACATCTCCCATCCTAGGAGACAGGAGGAGTTTATTCTGGATTCGTAAATCTGAATAGGCTTACCAGGAGTGAAATGAAAACAACTGTTTGTTGTACAGAATACAGTTATTTTGGTATCTTGCCAGTGGCGCTAGAGTACCAACAGATGTTCCACAGGTGATTAGAGCCTACACAGGTAAAGACAAAGAAACTATGTGGGTTATGATATGGCTGGGGTTTCTAGCTTTGGGTTACATTATGAGAGACCAACATGAACTCTGCCCATCTGAAAATACCTCGTATTTACTATTTTTTGGGGTCGCAAATCATTTCCTGAAGGAGATGCTTGAGTCTTAATGTTGTGTTTTATAGAGAAAGCCAGATTTTTCTTTTTTATTTTTTATAACTGAAGGAAAATATATATGGGTATATCGATACATGGGTTTGTGGGTTTGTTTTTATTTTTCCAGGAAGAGCAATGCTTATAGCCAGAAATAAGTCATTGCTGGCTACCAGATTTGGAAAACCAGTTGTATTGTGAGTCATTTTTGATGTGCATTATTGGAAGTTTGACTATAAAAAGGCTAGGTCTAAGGAGGGGCAATGATTGGCTTTGAAAGGTAGAGATAACCCTGGGCAGATGGATTAGTCCAGGCTGTAAAGCTGGACCACTCAGACCTGTGTTTGTTTAGTAGGTTTACTGCCCAGTACTTTACTGTGGGTCAGACATGCTATGAACATTTGATCAGGACATTAACCAAGGTGTGCATTTCCAAATTTTCTTTTATGTATCTAGTTACCTTTATTTCTTGACTGGTAACTCTACTACATATCAAGATGTGTTGTAACTAACACAGAGCGGGCTAAGGACTTTGCCAGGAGGAGAACTGAATGTGGCAGGACCTCCTGCCTATCCGACTCCCTCTGCAGTCCAGTGTTTGCTCTAAAACCCAGAAATTCAACGGCTTTCAGGCCTACAGTTCATTCCAGTTAGAAATGACAGAAATGTTGTATAGAAAATGGCATGGTAGGGAGCTGCTTATTTTTACATAACATCTTCAATAAGGTCTTTCGTACTGCTAAAAGACCAGAATCTGACCCTATGCAATACTTTCTCTTATATGTAACCTAAGAGGGGAAGTGGGATACTGAACATTATTTTAAAGGAATCTGGCCCTTAGCCTTTGATTTTATTCCAGAGCAGAAGTAGAAAAGTTTTTAGCTCCCACATTACCAGTGTGTATATCATCCTAGATGGCATCAGCTTTGTTTAAAGATGCTTTTGACATAGGATTGAGATATTGAGTGTGCTGATGTTTGGCTTTGTTTTCTTACCAGTATATGTGCAGGTCTTTCATGGCTCTAGTCTTCTGTTGATGCATATGTTTCTAGTCTACAGACGGACTTTCACAGCATCATTAACTGCAGTATGCTCTTTAACAAAAAGCCATGGGAAACACCTGCCTTCTGTGGTTGCCAAGTTCTTTTCTCTGTATTGTGCTTATCTTTTATATATGCATACATATAGAAGTACATACATAGAAGTACATATATGTCTATATATATGTATACATGCATATACATGTAAAGAGATTCTGGCAGCTGTATGAAATCAGCTAAAACATTTAACGTCTCTGCTTTCAGTAATTTCATATAGTGAATTTATATAAATTTGTTGTTTTCAATGATATTTAGAAATATCTTCACGTGTTTTAATGAGCAATGGGAGATTTCTAGAGTACTGCATCCAGGCCTGGAGCCCCCAGTACAGGAAAGACACAGAGATCTTGGAATGAGTCCAGAGGAGAACCATTAAGAAGAAAGGTTGAGGGAACTGGTCTTGTTTAGCTTAGAGAAGAGAAGGCTCCGGGAAGACCTCATTGTGGCCTTCCAATACTTTAAGGGAGCATATAAACAGAAGGGGGAATGGCTTTTAAAAGGATAGATAGTGATAGGACAAGGGGAATGGTTTTAAACTGAGACAAGGCAGGTTATGTTAGATATTAGGAGGAAGTTTTTCATTCAAAGGGTGGTGAAGCAATAGTACAGGTTGCTCAAGGAGGTTGTGGATGCCCCATCCCTGGAAGCATTCAAGACCAGGCTGGATGTGGCTCAGGGCAGCCTGGTCTGGTGTTTGGTGACTGTGCACATAGCAGGCGGTTGAAACTAGATGATCATTGAGGTTTTTCAACTTTTCAACACAGGCCGTTCTATGATCATTGTGGTCCTTTTCAACCCAGGCCATTCTAAGATTCTATGATTAATGGATAATTGCCTATGCTTCTGTAGGACATGTGTATTGAGTTCTATTTTTAGGTACAATTGTAAAGAATTTTAAGTTAATATATATGTTGGGTTTTTTTAATGACCAGAGTATTTACTTCCATGATGTAGAACCTGGCTATAAATTTGTAGGAGGAAGATAAGACTTTAATAATGACAAATTAACGAATTTTTGTGCATCAATTAACTATTTTTGTCTTGAAGTAGTACTTTGTTTATATCTGATTTCTACTTGATGTTACAGAATTGGAGATAAAGATGGGAAAATGCAGGACTGAGCATGTTAAAACCTGCGCAGGGTAAGCTCTAGTGAATTCTCACAGATCAAAAAAAAGGTGCTTTTGTGAATTGCTTTTTAAAATGAATGCTCTGAGTGAAAATGGAGAACAAGCTCCCAGTTTCCTAGTTCTAGTGCAAGAAAAAAAAAGCCATACTTCATAACAAAGAGAGTTGTAAAAGCACCAGCTCTATTATTCATTGAAGTTCTTGATGCCCAACAGCTAAGTTGATGTATAAGTTGTGTACTACTAAAATATGCTGCCCTGGGAGATCATGTGCATGGTTGAAAGTCATGCAGGAACTTCTTTGTTGATAAAGAAAAAATATATAATTTTTTTTTTTTTAAATTTTCCTTCTCTGAGATGGAGTAGAAAAGTCATCTCAAAGACAGGGACCAGACTGGAAGAAGCAACAATACAAGGCATGGTATTGCATGGACGCTGAAAATTAGCAGTTTGTAGAAAAAGGGCTTCCTGTGTTTCATTATTATGGCTTTCCAACAAACACTGACATTCCTCTGTCAGTATAGGCTGGTGACCCCCAGGGAGCAACTCCTCCAGATGACTGCTTGCATTCACTTGTAACACGTTTCCCACACAACTGTTCCAAGATGCTTTCTGCTTTAAATACAACCCCAAATCAGCAATTTAGAAGAAGTTTTTTCAGAGCAAATACACTGTGAGAACAAGCACAAACTTGTAAAATTCCTCTCCTTCTTGAAAGCATTTTGCATGCTTCAAATTTGAATGAGAAAAAATAGCATAATCTGAGATCTCAGAGGAGTTATTTAGGTTTTCAAACATGTCTCTCGCTGTTAAGCATTAGACACTTCGAGAGGTGGCATGGAAGTAACATCTCTGAGTTAAAGCTGAGCAACATCACAGAAAAGCTAGTGTCAAGGATAAAATATTAATAACACAGGATTGTGTCAACCAGTGTGTTGCGAGCTGTGATTACGGGGCTGTTAAAAGCCAGCTGTGAAGGTCCTGCAAAAGCACTCCCTTGGGTGAGGACAGACAGCTCACCAACGAGGCTACAAGCTGTCAACAAGAATAGTTAATGGAAGGGCTTGTGAGGGTGCAGCTTCCCCCGCAGATCAGGTACTGACATTTCAGAGCCATTTCATCAGGGGAGGGGAGTGAGACGTACAAGGCAATGATCTTAGAGCATTGTGATAGCATTCCCTAAAGGGAGAGGGAAAAATAAATTAGATCAGTGATCTCCCTGAGCAGAGCTGCCAGTTGTTCGCATCTCTGAAGGGAGCGCACAAGTCGAGGTGACAACGCTGAAGGAAAAAGGCGAACTCATTTGTCCAGATGTACAAATTTATTACTTTTATTGTACTAGCACTCTGGGCCCCTGTTACAGGAGGTCAGGACTTGACAAGCGCTGATTAAACAGCCCCTTCCTGCAGCAAAGCTACAGCAGAACAGAGCAGATAGCCAGGTTTGGATGTGTTGCTTCCCTTGAGGTGGTGCATTTGGAAGTGTCAGATCTGTTGGTCCCTGCTGCTGCCTCCCAGGAAGCAGGGGTTGAGAAGAGAGTTCCTGAAGTTTTCAAGGGTGTCATAGGACTTTAAAAAGAGTTGTATTCTTGGCAGGCATGGGTGAACCTCTTCACCCTGCAGATATAACATCTTACATATGTAATCCAAACTTGTGCTTTTAAATGTAGTGTAAGCTACTAATCACTTAAAAATCAATATTTTTCCCCCTTTATAATGAGTCTGAGCTTTTTATTTGTATGTGGATGGAGTTTTGCCAGAAAGGATTATGTCAAGTGGTTTCATTCAGCAACATGAAAACTTGTGTGCTTGTCTCTGCAGGTAAGGAGAGTGAAAATCGGCAGTTGCAAGAATGTAAGTAATGGTTTCATTTGTGTATGTGATTTTTTCCAGGGAGCAAGTTGGTGCATAAATCTTTGAAAACGTGACTCAAAATGAGATGAATTTTTCCTAGCCTCAATGTCAAAGTCTGTCTTAAAATATAAGAATGGCTTTATGGGACTGCTGTACATTTCTGCTTATAATTTCATGTGCAGTAATCAATAATTGATTGGGAAATTTCTTCGGGTGATTTTAGTAAACTGTTTCTGACTTTAAGCTCTCTTGGTTAGAAAATCATAAAACAGTTTGCGTTTAACTTGCAACCTAAACACCCCTTTGCTTCAGCAGGCTGTAGACCAGGACAGGAATGACTGGGCATTTGTGCTGTGCTGCGATTGGGATTCTGCCTATTGAGCAATGTCACATACATCTCCTTGCAGCCACATCCTGCAAGTGTGGCCTTGCCTTCCAAGGAAGCTGTTTAAGCACTAGCTTGAACTAAGAATTTACAAAGGATTTGTGCCTTGGCACAAATATGGATTGGTTCTCTGATGTCCTCTGTCTACCTAGCTTCCTAGCAAATGAGAGCACTACTGTTCACCGTAATCTGGTACAAAGTTCAAAGCCATAGGACAAATGTCTTAGAGCATCCAATCTGTCTATGGTTATATAGGAGTAGTCAGTCTCCCACATGGTTCTAGTGTCTGGGTTTTGGTGCTGCAGCTTGCAGTGGAGATGATGTGAAGTGTGTAATGGTGTAACATGTAGCTTGGGGTCACTGCTAAAGGGGAGAGGTGATGTAGTTCAGAAACTTTCTTCCTCAGTCTTGGCCCCAAACTGTGGATACAGTTGCCTGTCTGACTTGGGTCATCTCCTTAGCAGCAACATCTGCATTTTCCTTCAGTGAGTTAATATTTTATTCCTGGAAGGCAGCAATAGGTGGCAGAGCTTTTCCTCAGTGCAGGGCATTCGTTGCTGCGCTTAGTTTTGTCAGGCCGAATAATTGAGCTGATTCAGCCTTTCATCAGAGTATCAACAGTCTGAAACAAGGAATTAGTTTAATAACTTGCAACAGAACTAATATTAACACTTATCCTAGTGACAGTGTGGAGCCTTTGCTTGACCTTGCCACTGCCAACAGCTTTTCCAACTCATAGGTGACAGCCTCCCTTCTCTGTGCCCCAAAATTATAGATGTGTTCCTTCAGCAGGGAAAAGAAAGTATTAATTCCTAGTCATACCATGGAGCCAACAAAGATCAGCAGCCTCAGCTGCAGCCACAGGCAGAGAGAGGAAGGCTGCATTATTTTAGTAAAATGTTTCTTTGACAGGTTGTTTTTAAAGGAGATAGATGACAATGAGGGAGCTGAAAGAGAAAGACTATTCATTAAAGAAGATCAAGCGTGACCCCAAGCAGAAGCCATTTTTTGGGGGAACTAACTACTTTTTAGATTTGATTAATTACTTGACGCCAGAAATTGGACATTTAACAGCACTAGGATGGCTGTGGGAATGAACTCACTGGGAGCCACTGAAGCAAAGCTAAAGCTAAAGAGTAATGACCAGACAGGCCAACTATTTGAGGATTTTGTACTTTCATATCTGTGTGCATGGAACCAGCACTGCTGTGTGTCTGACAGCTTCTGAAGTGAAGCTTTTGTGTTCAGGATGGCACAGCAGCACAATCTACAGTACAAGATCAAATTTAGTCACAGGCAGAAGTGTGTTATGATCATGTGTTTAAGTGGGACACGTATTCTGGACTCAATATATGTTGGACTAAGATGATCTTAGAGGCTTTTTCTCACCTTAATGATTCTATGAATCCATATTTGACAGCAAGAGAAAGAAAATGTGAGTGACTAACAGTTTTAAGCAAACTTTATAAGCCACTGCTGGCTCCTCTCCTCTAGCTGGACCTTGTTGACCCAGCTCCTCCAGGCAGGTTTGGGAGTGCTCAGAAACACTCCTCTGCCTTCCCACAAAGCTTGGATTGAAAAGGCCGGTGTGGAAGCTGCTAATACTCATAATTCTGTGTTCACATGTGTGATCTGGAGGCAAGACTGGTTATCAGCAGCAAGAGAGAGACCAAAAAATATATATAAAAGAGAGAGAGGGACTTTATGCTCACAGTAAAGCTAGGAGACTTTTAAGTGTTCCTTAAGCACAGGAGAGAGGGAGTTGGGGATTTGACATATGGTAGTGTGTTAATGGAGGCATTTCTTCAGGGGCCTCATCCAACATGTCTCAAAACTCATACAGTTGACTAGCAAGACTGTTGTTTTGTTGGTGGTGAATGATACAGATCACTAGGTAGCTTTTTTCCTTCTGTTTTTTTTTTTGTTTGTTTGTTTGTTTTTAATTATTTGCAAACTGTCTTATCTCAGATAGAAATAAACTGCCAGACTAATGAAATTAAAATTGCCAGGCTTTCATTTTATTGCTTTAGCAAAATATGTGTTACTCTTCCTGGGTGTTTTTCTTCTTGAAATAGCAAGATTTCCTGTTTGCTATGGAAAAGGTCCTGATGGTATTCCTGTGAAGTGTATTATTTCTGTCAAGTCACAAGTCATTCTACGAACTATGGCAAGACAAGTTCAGTCCCCCCTGAGCAGCAGTCTCGTAGATTCAATGTTCACATGTTGTTCAAATGAATGGAAAAACCCCTTCTGACTTATTTTGCTGATGACCTGAATCAATTAATAAACACAGAAAGTTGACTGACTAAGTTAAAAAGCAACAGAGAAGACAATCTGCAGTTTCCTTTTCTTTCAGTAGAGAAATCTGTATTTCCCTCAAGAGCCCTTTTTAAAGACTTTCAAGCTAAAGCTCATGAGGCTGAAGTGCTATCAATTAATCACACACTGATGTTCTCATGTAAAACGCCACAGCTCTCAGGGCTGATGTTTGAAATCCTGGGCTGCTTTCACAGAAGCACCTGTCTGCTGCTGTTTAATTTTTTCATCTATTTTTTTCCCTGTGTTCTCTAACTATAGATCAACCATTATTTGAATTATTACTCTGGCATCAGTGTTACTGAAGGGAACATTTGAAAAGGAGGTGGGGCTTGCTGAGAAGGAAGAGCTCATCTGTTTCTCACAGTTGTAAGGATATATATTCAAAACAGAACCTCTTTTTAAGTTAAAACTGCTACTGTAACAGTAACTGTTTTACTGTACTGTAACAGACCTAACTACCTGGGTTAGGAAATGACTTTTATGTAAAAGTTTTTTCATTTGAGGAAAAATATTTGGATTTAGTAAATAAAAGCACCTATTTCAATCACAGATCTTCAGTTTCAAGAGGACTTAAGGGTTTGTTTGCCTTTTTCTTTTGATACACTTCTAGCGGACTTATTCTTATTTAGAGCATACTTCAGACAGTTCTGTTATACATACATTTCTGCAAGCTTTGAGCTTGCACTATCTCTTTTCCTTTAACCAATTAATTACATATTCTCTCCTGAAGGCACCAACAACTTTTATCTCCAGGTCAACATCTTGATGTTTTGCAAACGTGCAAAAACCGATGAAAAAAATCTAAAAAATCAAATAAACATTTAAAAAAAAATCCCACACTTTTTCAACATTGGGTGTTGACTACGATTAAACAAAAATGAGATATAATGTAATGTAATTTCAGTCTTTTGATTAACATGTAAAATGTGAGAAGTGTGCTATGAATTATTTCTTTATATCATCAGACACATGACATTAGGACAGGAAGGTCATAACTTCAGACAGAGACACGTGGGACAGCAGGAGATTTCCACAGCTCATTTAAAAGAAGTTCATAGTTTTCTGGCATCTCTAGACTTCTGAGTCTTGTTGCTAAGGAGAAATGAAACTTGAAGACAAGAGAGATTGGAAATATGTTGTTGCTTTCTGTTTTTGTTTGTTTGTTTTTGTTTTGTTTTGTTTTGTTTACTATTTCCAGCTCTCCTGTGTGAGCTTCTGTTTTATTAACAGTTTACCTATCAAGTTGTTATGCATCATCTACCGAAGAAGTAATGTTCATGCAAATGTACAGCTTTATTCAGTATTGATTTTTGAAATCAACTGAAATCAAATTTTTGAAATTTTTTAGACATTTCTTCATTATTGATAACTCCTTCCTGTTCAGCCCATGTGTTCAATGTGCTCTAAGTGCAGCCATTGTGGTTTCTGCTCTGGGAGAAGGGAGACAATGTTACTGATAGTAAACACCTAACATGAGCCATTCACATTTGATGATTTCCAGAAGCCCTTTGTAATCACCCCCTGTTTAGGGTGACATTACTGGTGTAAGCCACAGCTGCTGCTTGGCCTGCTGTATGGTGTGGGTTGGTGCTAAACACAGTTAGCTGTTCTTTTAAAATGTCAGGAAATGCCTGCCTACCTGTGGGCTACCTGTTACTTCTTTTCCTCAGTGGTGAGACTGCAGCAGGAACCAGGGGAGAAAATTTAGGAATAACAGCTGCTACAGCCAAATCACTCCAAGGAGGCAGAGGAAAAGCCTTTTTTCATTTGTGGAATTTCTTGATAGGAAGCCACATTGGTATGTGTGCCACAGAAACAGCAACAGTCCAGCATTAAAAAAATTAGGTAGTTGACATGGAGATTCTTGCTGAGGAGTGGGAAGTAAGAGGGAAAGTGAGAGCTATTCCACAGAAACACTGCTCCTAGAGGCATGCATATCATATGCACAGGAGCTACCTCCTGTAAAAGCAAGGAAAAAATGCCATTGGAAAGAAACACAGCTTTGTGGGCATCTTGCATGCAAATACATCTGTGTGCACATCTGTGCTGGGATACAGAGATACAGATCATTAACATCTCTTTTCTGAAGGTGATCCAAAGTATCAATCACCTCAATTACTGCAGTATAACCTGTCTTACAATGAAACAAAAGTGAGACGTGAAAATAAAGGTTACCTACTTCTAAATGTTTATAGAAGATAAAGGTTTAACCACAAGTCTTTCATCAAATGGAAGACAGTAGGAAAAAAAGTTTAGAAAATGCCCTTTGGCTGCTCTTTACTGTGTGGTGAAACCTCACAGTATCTCACCTCATATACTATATGGGCCCTAAAGGCAGCTGGAAATGTTTAGAAATATGTCTATTTTGGTACATGGCTGCCTCTCTATCTGTTATATCCAGCAGTGTTTCAGGGAAGAGAGATATTGCCTAAATGAAAAGCCCAGACCAAAGTGTGAGATGGTAAATGGCGCTCGAGGGTATACAGCAGTCTAAACGGTGCCCTCTGTTAAAAGAATCAGCCACCTGACTGCTCATTAGTTAGCAGTAAATAATGAGAAATAGCTTGAGGCAGGAGCTCAGAAGTGCAGATGTCCCAAAATATTCACCCAGTCTGTGGTGTCATGAGATCTGTAGTGTCATAAGGTAAAATACACTTAATCCCTCTTTTGAGTGAAGTAAAGCATTTTACAGTCCTTGTGGAGTCTAGTAATTTTCTATAATCTTTTCAGTGAGGATATCAAAAAAGGAAAAGCAAGGTCCATGATACTGGGCAGTGACTGCATGCTTTCCCTTTTCTTGTCACACTGCACACCCAAAAGGCATTTAGCAATTTCAGGTGATCACCCCTGGAAATTCCCTCATTGGAATGCTTTCCCTCCTCCCTCTCGACAGGTGATGCAGTTTGAATTAGAATGATGCTAAAAATGAATTACTCAGAAAACTCGCAGTGTTTTAGTGGGAAATACCAATGTCCCAAGCCAGAATTACCCAGAAAGAGGGACAGAACCTGGACAGAGAGGCTGGGCACTGGAAAGGCTGTGGGAAAAACTCAATCATGTTTAACAGCAGTGGTGCCATTGCAAAGATCTTCAGAAACGTAATTAATTAAATGTAATTTAAAAAAAAATCATGTGTTTTTTAAAAAGCTTGTATCTTTTTCTGTAAGGTATTTTTAAACTTTAGAGATCCCTTAGAGAGTTCTTCAGTAAGGCTGTTTTCTTTGCTAAATTCTAAGCTGCTTTATATTTTGGGTGCTATCTGTGTTCGGAAGATATTTGTTGTCAAGTTTTAACAAGCATTTCAGTAACAATGATATTTCAGTCCCATTAAGTTTTATTGTGACTTGGGCTTCTTGGTGACTACATTTTCCCTTTTCTGATTACTTCTCCACCTCCACCTCTTTTTTCTCTCTCTTTTTTTTTTTTTTTTTTTTCCTTTGGGTACAGCTTCCAGGCTTTCTGAATTGAGAATTTAGGAGAGATCAGCAGAAATCAGTGTTCATACTCTCTATCTATCTAGGTACAGCATCCCCTGCTCCGGTGAGTAGGACATGCATTGTGTCTTGATCTCATTTGGCTTCTCCATGTCTGCTTGACCCTTTGGCAACAGAACAGAGTGCAGCCTCAGGCTCTAGTAGGTCTCACCCTCTCTCCTACCAGGTGTCATCTCCTATCATTCCCTTGCTAGAGCTCACAGTAGTAACTGTGCTGCTCTCCCTTTGATGCGCGCAGACAGACAGCTCAAGGAAGGCATGCAGCCAGGTCAAGCATCTCTGTGCAGAAGGATACCCCAGGCAGACTCTGACACCGTGGTTGTTACATGCTTCTCAAAGTTATTCACTTCTGTAAACACTGCCTGTGGGTAGACTGTCTGAGAGCCCTGCTTTTTCTTCTATGCCCCATTCACAGTAGGATTCTTGTCTCCTTATTTCACTAGTTTTCTTCTGCTTCTAGCCTATTTATTGTACTTTGGATGTTCGTTGTCTTAGCACACCAACATGAACTACGTCAAATCCTGTTTGTGGAAAATCTTGAACATTTTTTTCTCTTGTCTGAAACATCAAACAGGAACTGCTTGGAGGCTACCTAAAACCCGTCAAAATAAGAAAGCATGCAGAAAGGAGGACTGATGCTATCTCTGAGGATGCTATGCCAGGAAGGGTTAAATTCATCTGTGTACCTTGCTGGACTGCATCAAGGCCGCTCTTGCCCTTGGCTTCTTCTCCTCTGCTGATGTTGTCTTGGGTCCTGCATGTGTTCAAGACATGTCTGCCTGGGAGTCCAAACTCAAAGGTAAATTGGATTGCCACTAACTGGCGTCTGAATGGCACCAGAGCAGAGAAGACTGCTATGTGGCTGTTCTGTGGATTTTATTCTTTGAGATCATTTATCTAGCACTTATTATGACCATTAAGCTTTCATATACTTTGTTTCTCTCTCTGTCATATATTCACACATAGAGAAATTTAGAAAGAAAATGCAAATGGGAAGAGAAGCAGGAAATACAACCTCAGTAAACTCTCCATAAAATCCACAAATTAAGGGCAAGTACAACATGAAAGTGTATTAGTCAGAGAGCTATAAATTCCAGCAAATTGATTGTCAAAGATAATGAAAAACATACTATAATATATAATAAGTTGAAATAAATACCGCAAACCAACCTCAGGCTGTAAATGTTTAAGATTAGTCCTTCATGCCATATATACCTGAGGTACAAATAAGGAAAGAAGGAAGGCTTAAAAGAAGAATAACATAAATGGAGGGAAAAGGGGTTGTGCCTTAAAAATATGTACTGAAATGAAAATGTAGTCCTCTGTGTTACTCAGAAATTGACTACAAGCCACCAAATAGCTTGAAAGATTTTCATGGCACAGACTTATGTACCACTTGGCCTCCCTTTCTGGAGCTGAATCCACAGAAAAGCTGTGTGTGTCAGTCCTCAAAGAACATGTCCTAATCACTAAGGTTAAGTGAGAAATGCAGAGGGTGGCTGTGATGGGAAGTTTGTCTTCAGCAGCTGGTGTGACTTGACTGTGATATGGCTGTGGCCATGTCCCAGACCTCGGTAACCCTGTCCACCTGCATGTCTGAGGCATTCACTTAGGGATGATCGCTGTCCCAAGATGGGAAACTTCCTGGAGCCAGCTGACAGTTTACGGTGATGCCCAGAACCTGCTAAATGCTGTTAGTCTGAAGAGTTTCCCATCTCTTGTCAAATTGCTGTGTGCTGTATTTTAGAACAAAACATTTATTTTAACTTTCAAAGTCAACATATGGACCTACTAGACTAAAGCTAGCAAGAGCCTGTATTTAATCAAATAGTGAACAATCATTTCTATTTGTAATTCAAAATGATCTGACTAGGATTGCCAGTGCTTAGGCTAGAAGCCAGATTATTCTTTATTTAGTATATATTCAGTACCAGTTGCCTAGGGTACCTTCCTGTCTGCATTATTAATGTAATATAGGCCTATGGTTTCCAGTATCATAGATGTGGAATTTCTTTTCTCAGATCCTGAGCAATCTGAATATAATCCTCCAGTGGGAAGCTATTTAAAAGTCATGACACTGGTCCTTCTATTTGAAATCTTTTTGCTTAAAACAAGCAAAGTGTGATGTCATAGCCTCCCACACGACCTCTAAGCCAGGGTGTCTGCATTACTGAGGACAGTTCCAGCTCAGCCAGCATTTCATTACACTAAACGGAAGAGGTAGTGGCCGGTTTAGCTGTGGCCCTGGGCAGTCTGATCTAGAGGTTGGCAACCCTGCCCATTGCACAGAGTTGGAGCTTGATGATCTTTTAAGATCCCTTCCAACCTTAGCCTTCTGTGATCCTATGAATCATACTGGCAAACTTGTGCAGATGGTTGGCAGCAGGATAGTGCAAATTCTGAAGGTGCCAACCCTTAGGGCCACATGAAGGTCTCCCAGCCATCCTGCTTGAAGCCATAGCAGGTCATGGATGCTGGCAATGCCATGATGACCAGCAGACACAAACCTGCTGCCACAAAGGCCACTTGAGCTGACTACAGGCAGTGACTGCACAACATTTCCTAACACCTACTTGAAAATGTTAGGTGGCTTTCATTCACATGGAACCTATGCTGCGTGAAGTTTCCTTCTGTCAGTAACTTTTGGCAAAGTCCTTCAGGTGAAGATAGACTTGAGAAGTGCCCTGAAGCTGCCCGAAACCTGATACTTCCTTCCTGGCAGGATTAGAGTTGCACTGTCAATAGCATGTCAGTGCAAAATGGAAGCGGCGGTGTTTACAAAATTAACAAATGGACTTCAAGTTAAACATGGGGCAATTTGTGAGACAGTGTTGACCACTCTCCTGAGATTACTTACAGGTGAATTTTCTGTTTTTCTTTCTGGACTGACTTAG
The DNA here is from genome assembly GCA_035772895.1 of Perdix hodgsoniae. Classification (NCBI taxonomy): domain Eukaryota; kingdom Metazoa; phylum Chordata; class Aves; order Galliformes; family Phasianidae; genus Perdix; species Perdix hodgsoniae. The sequence goes on from JAPSGF010000007.1 coordinate 3,975,537, forward strand.
TCTAACATCATGTCACTTTCTTGGAAAAATATGCTCACAGCTCAATCCTGTTAGGCTTCTTAGTGTGCTCTCAGTGTTAACCTTTTCCCAACACTGCACTCACCAGATCACAAGTATAGCTTTGCTCCCTTCAAACCAGTTACTCCAGCTGGGGATACAAGATTATATTATGCCTATGGTATGTGTCATATTGTAAGAGGCCCTGGGCTTACATGTAAGAGCACTACCAGCACTGAGACTAAATGCCACAGGCTTGTTTGTATTATATCCACAAGTATGTCAGCAAGTATGTATACATGGATTTCAAGCAGTTGATTGTTCAGCAGATTGTTGAACAATCCCAGCACTCACACCAAAGATTCTCATGTTTCAGGGTTGCTGCTGGGGTACAGATGCACTTATGCATGTGCACTGGAAGGAGTGGATCCCCTCTGCTTACCATCATCACAAACAGTTTGGGATGAAGCTCACTAAAAACATGACATTTTTAGCAGATGTGGTGGACTGAAAGTACATCACTTGTTTCGACAAGTAACAAATATGGAGCTGGAGGAGAAGCAGCACAGTATTCAAAACTGAAATGAATACTGTTAATTTACACCAACCTAACATGGTTCCTACAATCACAATATCTGTATGTCAGTTACTTTGAAAAAAAAAGTTTTGCTGCCAAGGTTTTATGAGATAGAAACTACACTAATGTTTTGGTTTGGTTCTGCAGTGTTTATCACTTCTTTCCTTTCAATCTGTACTACTAAATTTAAAAAGCTGATCTATCAGCATGTAATGTTTCTTCAAAACACGATGTAGTGTCTAGAAAACCAAACTGTCAGACATGCTTGTCATGTACACATATTTTGTTATTAAATGTGTTCAGGCACGAGTTTTGGCAGAACTTCTTCACAACTATCCTGAACTTTTCTTGACACCTTTTATGGCACGTAATGTATCTACAGCTCAGGGCTTGGTAAGCCCTTAACTCTTTAATTATGAGCCTAGAAACTCCCTTCCTAATTGTTGTCCTATGATCTAATTTTCATGCCAGAGCCCACAAATTCATGCTGCAGGTGCTTTGTTTGGCTGCCTTTCGATAATTCTTGCTTTTCACAGTGCCAGGAGTGTAGTCTGTGTTCTGCATTCTTGTGTCGGGACAATCCTTGAGTGGTTTGCAGTCACTTGCCGGCTGACTGGACTGATATTAAGCATCTGTCACTTTTTGTAGCATCTTTTCCTCTGGCTAGGAATGGTGTTAGTTCTCATCCCGTGCACATTGCTTGAACTACATTTAACTAGATTTTCTCCTGTAAGGGATTAGGGTTTGCTATTGCCATTTGTGTAGCATCAGGCGTTGCCAGAAACCTTTTCATTTAAAGTGGACTTCTGTAAGCACTGTACAAAATAAAAGAACAAGATTTATATAGTTGAAATATCTAATGCTACTTGAATCCCCTTTTACCCCTATGATTAAGCTGAAGTGGAAGATGGCTCAGCATCGTGCTAAAGGCCAGAGGATAACAATACTGAAAAATGGAAGGGCACCGTGCTCCCATAGCTTCCGTGTAATCACTTTGAAAACATAATTTCCTTCTATTAGACCAGTTATAAAGAAAATCATGTAACAAGGAATTCTGCTCTCTTCTTTATGGCCTGAAGGAGAAAGATTGTCTGATGATTTAATTAATTTAGTAAAAGAGGCATTACCTGCACAGTTGTTTTTGTGAAATTTTTACAGACACCATAAATCACATGTGCATTTTATTAAAAATTAACAACATGCAAAGGTACAATATTCTGCAAAAGACTAGAAGACATTTCCACCTCCATAAAGCACTAGGAATTCCTCTCTATTCACGCCTTTATACATACAGTTTTGTTATGTACATTCAAAGATGTTGTAAGCATGAGTATATTCAAACAAGGCTATTTTGCTCTCTCAGACTCTAAAATGAGATTAAGCACTTTCTTGCTAAATACATTTCTTTTTATATCTACTCAGCAGTGTGTGCAAAGCTTACTAAAAAAAGCTTGCTATACCTTTTTGAATGTGGAGCAGCTAAAAAAACCCTGTCAACCCACAGCATCCTTTCAGAGCACATACAAATGGCACAAGGTGTTAAGAGATGCAGGCCACGAGGCCAAGAAATTTAATGATGGATTTATTATTGAAAAGTGTATGCACTTTTCTGAAATACTAACCAAACTCTTAAAAATGCTGTTTAAAGAACAGAGTTCAAAAATGAAATAGTCCATGCAATGTCCATAGAGGATTCTGAAGGACCCTTCCTGGGTAAGAAGTTGTGGATAAATTCCAGATCAAATTTAACCATTCTCTCTGTGTAAATAAGAAGCATCTAAACTATGTAGATGTTCTTTAGGTTCATATACGGGAAGAGAGAGAGCTTAAATTTAATCAAAGTTCCAGATCCAAACAAATTCAAACTTTTGGGTCAGTTCATACTGGGGTTTGAATTTAATAATTTGGACTGATGTCTATAATTGTATTGTTTTTGCAATAAAAGCTTTTTTGTGGCTGTATTTTTCCAGGCTTTAGTGCTGATAAAATCTGATAAAACTTTCTGAATTTCAAGATCAGATCAGCACCACCTGGAATCTTGTTTAAAAAAAGGAAAGTATTTTCCTACCTCTTCCCGTGCAGCTGAGTAATTACTTTAAGTCTGATGTCTTTGTGTTAAATGGCATTGCTTCAAACTCTGTGCATGTCAAACAGAAGAAAGCTGGGAGAGTTTGAAAGGTTATCATCGTTTCTCTTAGAATTCCTGTGTACTGAAACCCTTCAGAGATGGCTGCCTACTGCAAATCACTGTTTGACAGCTTCACTCAACTTCAAGTCTCGTCAATTCACGGGTCAATCTGACAGCTCTCAGGCAATAAAGTAAACAAGGGATTTGGAGCATCAGAGAAGGAATGCTTAAAATTATTCCTAATATTTCTCCTATTCATAACATGTCACCAAGCTGGTGAAATTATGAAGGCAGCAAGTCTCAGCTTCTTATGCATGCCAGCTGGTGTTCACAGGGTGAGTGAAGGCTTTGGGGAATACTGGCAACCGGTTTCCACTGGGAATCGTTCAGATTCATTCCAGTGACTTTATTCACAATAATAATGAGAGGCATTGTTCTGATGGCCTGGTTTCCAGGTACTTTCTGTATTAGTTTCATTTGGAGAGCAATTCAGCTTTGGTGGAAATAATGCAGTTGTACTTTAAGACTGAATATGACCATACTGTGGGTTTTCTGTGTAATAATATCGTTAAAGGATCCTTCCCTCAAAGGAGGCAGAAAGCCTGCAGAGCAGACACGTTGGTTGTACAAACACTCACATGCAGAATTCCAGCAGCGCAGGAACCTGCTGAGGGCTGATCACTGCATGAACCTGACCACTTCAGTACCTGTTTATGGGCTCACAACGTATCTGCACAAGAACCAACAGGTACGTTTTCTAAAGCTCTGCCTTTGTCAGAATTATCTGAAACCCCTTACGAAGTCTTGTTCCCACAGAATGCTGAACCCAAATTGAGATAATCTGGCTATATTAATAGATTATCTTCTCTTGAATAATTAAAATGACTCAGTTTTTAAGAATGTAACCTATCAGACATTTTTGTTCTTGCTTTCGTTGTTTTGGTGTGGCTTTTTTTTAATCATCCTGTGTAGGTTCTGTATTCCCATCAGGGAGTAATTTGTTAATATGTATAATGTCTGTTGTTATAGGTGTAGGTGTAAATAACACTTAAGTTTTGCTGTTCTAATAAAGAATGGCTTAAAACAAAAAGTAGAAAATCTTTGCCAAATTTTAGACTACTGTGACTGTTCCTTGCACATCTATTTCAAAATTTCCTGCTGCTAACACACCTAGAGCTGACCCCTTTGTTAACTGTGTGGCGTGCTCCTGACAATAAATTACATGTTGTCATTACTGAAATTGACTGATGGTCTGTTACCCATTTCAGGACATTTTTTAAGAGTCATTTTTCTAAAAGAAGAACTATATTCCCTTTTGATGTAGTTATTATTTTTCTTTTCTTTTTTTTTTCTTTATTTTATTATTATTATTTTTTTAATATTTCCATCAACAATTTCTGTTCTATGTTATTATGAGAAGTTTGAAAAACTGAGACTTCCTAATTACAGCAGTTGCTACAAAGCAAAATTACAATTACAGCTAAACTGCCTTTTGATTCTTTTTCTAAAAAGGACACATAACTGGACACTCAGCTCTCAGAAATGTCTGTAGTTCTGTTTTTAAAGAATCTACCCTAATGCAGACAAGCTGTAACATTTAGGAAGAATGCTAAAGATCCTCATTTTCTGTAGTATTACAACTCCATTAATCCACATGTTAAACTGAGCTCTGAACAAATGCTCTTCAGCAGCTACTTGTACTTGCTAAAAGATTAAAGGCTCTGAACCATGTGAAGAAAGTAAATCTTTATAGATCGCTAGCTAACAGCTCTTTTCTTTGCTGTTGGAATCAGTGAATTGAATTGTAATGGGCTGGGTTGACTCCACATATGGAAATTACAAAGAACAGGATCATTTATTAACAGATTAAAATTTCCACCCTTTTATGATTCATCTGCACACTTCAAAATACTGAACTATAGAAGTGTGTTTGAAAGTCTGATGAGTCTTTTAAAGCATAATATTGCTTATCTATGTATCTGCTCTGTACTTTCTATTAGCAGTTTGCTAGTTTCTAAAAACACAGTTGATCTGGCATCACATGTATGTACCACTATATAACAGCAACTTATGTTGCCCCACAGCAGTGCGGAATAATTGAGGTCTTCAGTGCCCAACACATACGATAGTCGTGACCAGTGCGCAAGTAGAAGCTGATTAGAGGACTAACACTGCAGGCGGGTGTTCTTGGGGTTTGCCCAGTCTAAGCTGCTTTCTCAGATTTACATCTCTTGCTGATTCTGCCACGACAAACTCAGACACATCACAGCTACTCAGACGAACAGGCAGGAGGGCAAAGAAAGTTTCCCCAGCTGAAACTGCTATTACTGCACAAAGCTAGACAGAGAGTGATGGGAGCTAATCACCGAAACACGAACAGACAGGACTAACTTGTCATAATAAGAAGCTATCAAATCACAGCTCTGTTAAACTTTTCAATGTTTTATCGTGAGCAGCTGTCAAACTCTTGTAATTTCATGATTAATACACTCAGAGAGATTTCCTCCTCTATTCTGTTGCCGGTGGCGTTTTTTTAAACTGGAAGTGGGATTGGTAATATTTATTTAAAGTGAGCTTTGACTCTGTGTGTGTATGTATCTAAATGTGCAAAAAAGCACAGAGAGGAGGAAATAGTTCTAGGCATTGGCTTTGTGCAGAGGAAGGAACCGCTCCATGCATCCTTCCTTTCATCATGCCCCTGGGCTGGTGAAGAAGTAGGGCTGAAAGCACTATTAAAGACTTGTGCTAAGGTAGATCAACATAACTCAGTGCCTGAGGTATTTCTCCCAACAGTAGTGAATAATGCCACTAGAAAGAACTGGGGTTAAAAAAAAAGATAAAAAAAGAATGAAAATGAGTTACCACTGATTTGTATATGGATGAACTTGGGGGTGACAGAGATCATTTAATCACTGCAAACTCTATCAGTATTTTCACATGAAGGCTTTTCCTTGGAACAGCTGTGGCTGCTGATGATGCAGTGTTACAAATCACATGAATCAACCAGGGTGAAACAAGACGGCAATAAATTCCTTAAAACTATGGCCATAGGAAACCTATGAGCTGTCCCTGAGAGGCACCCAGCGTCCAAAGTGCAAGAAACATCGAATATGGCTGTGTGGAAAATCTCTGGCTTTTATGTCTGCATCCTTCACTTAAACTGAAAATAGTATCCTCAAAAAGCAGTGCTGAACAGCAAGTATTACAGGCTGTAACAATCACAGGGGTGCGCCTTGCTGCAGCGTGCGCCTGCCTGGACAGGATTCCTGTCTTTTGGGAGACATCTCAGATCAGCCTGTGGTCTGGGACTTTCTGCAATTTTGGATTTGCTTGCTTAAGACTGTTGGTGTTTGCTTTAAGTTCTTTTTTTTTTTTTTTTAATTATTAAAATAATAATTTTTAAAACCTTTGAAGAAAAGAGAACTACTGCCAAAAACTATTTCTTCTGCAGTTTCTAAAATGTTTTCTGAGGAGGACTCCTTTATGACAATATAATTAAGCCAAAAGACATGACAGCTAGTCATATTGGGGTTATTATTGTATGCCTAAGGTGGCATCACAGTCACGAGGCTTGAAGGGCAAGTGGCTTTAATCACCCGTTAAGTGCAGTAATCCCCTTGATATGCACTGTCTGGAGAGAATTAGCAAAAAGGAATTTAGGAACAGTATTAAGAGGAACAGACAAACTGGTGAATGCACTAGGCATGAACATTAATATGGTTCTAGCATCACTGACAGATACTCAAAAACTCTATTTGAGTCAAATTTTTCTCATTAAAGACACCTGAAGGAATAATTTTTAATGAGAAGCAAAATCTTGGAAGAAAATATTTACTTGTACTTCTTTTTTCCCTTTAATATTTGTCTTAAATACTTTAAGTATAGATCATTTGGATTTTAAACTGGATGAGTTTATCTAAGCAGTAGAGCTGGATAAAAACTTTAATGGCAAGAGATACAGTGATGCTGCTGCATGCACATGAATGGCAGAAAAGTCCTATAGGAAAAGCCGTTATGTGGCATTCTACAAATATAGGTGCCTTTGCCTGGTGCTCTGCTCTCAAGAAAGGCAGTTCTTTGGAAGAAGAGTACATTCATACTGTCTATGAAGTTTAGTGGTGCATTCCCCACATTTATTTCAGCTAGCAGATCTGGGAATTAAAACACAATTCATTAGATACTAGATTGCCAATCTACTTAGTTGACCTATTGATCTACCAAAATATTTTGATTAATATTAAAGGAAGGATGTAAAACTTGGACATTTTCACATGAAATGAAATGAAATATTCTATGGAAGACTTGATTTTTCCCCCAGAAAAAGTAAGTGTGCACATTTTTAATGTTTAGTGGCATATTAGCACAAAACCAAGTGGAGAAATTGAATGCCAACATAAATGCTGGTAACTTCTTCTTCATGTTTACAGGTTTGAAAATATTTTTCTTTCACTTCCCTTGTGTACACTAATACACCCAAATAAGAATCAAAATATAAATGAGAGATGACAATATCTGCTATGACTCAAAATATAATTGCTCTATGCTGCATAGAAAAGAACGTTCTGCTGAATCTGACCTTAGGTGACATTTGATAATTTTGATCTGTGTTCAGAAAAGCTTTACCCTTTTTTTGAAGCTGTACTCCAATTTTCATTTGGAGAATCAAGGTTCTCCTTTCTGTTTGCTTAAGTACACATGGGCTGAACAATGTGAATCCTTCCTGTTGTGGTACATGGAGGTTTGTGGGTATTTGGTTTTGTTGAAGAAGGATAGAATATGTAAACCTAAAAATTAAAATTGATGAGAAATGGGCCTTGTGTTTTGTTTTGCCTTTCAAGAAAATTTATGGACATGAAGAATAGCAGGGGTGTTGTTGCTGGTTCCCCTCAAAGGAAAAAAAGAGTCTTCATACTAAACAGAAAATGTGTTCTTTGGGCAATACTTGAAAGATTAGATGTCAAAACCAAATAAAGGGTTAAAAAGAAATCTGCTAAAGTTTCCCTAGGGACAGGATAGTCCAGTTTTTTAAAAAAGTCATTGTTATGGTAGTAATAGGATATGCCTTAATCTTGTTCTTAAGTCTTATTTTCTTTACTGCAGGTTGAGATAGTTTTTCTCCACTGCGTTCCATGCAGTTGTTCTGGAAAGGAATAGCAAAGCTGTGCAAGGCTTCACGATGAACAAACTTCTTCCTGTAAAGGCAAGACCCTGCCAAAATAAATAAGGACTGCAGCAAATGGTACAGATGGTCATTTCTTTCAAGTGCGGGTGTATGTTTTATGTATTATGAATACACATGCATAGAGTATATATGTAAGTTCATGCGTTTATATGGATTTGTGTACATAATATTTTTAAAAATGTAAGTCCTGTAGACTATGTAATCAGTGCAAGCATTCCAGGAAACTGCACTCAGCCTGCCCACAAATTTTTATTGTAGAATCTAGAGATGAAAACTAATGTGCTAGGGTACAAAAGCTTATTTCTTAATAATGATAAAGTTACTGAAGGCAATGCAAGCTATCGATGCCTGAAGCAGCCAGATGAAAATAGTATGGTCTAGTGATTAGAAGGTTTTAATAGGAAATAATACTTTTCTTGTCACCAGGCTACGTTGGCAGAATGAGTGCAGCAGCTGGAACGCATATGCAGAGTGTTTACTGGAGCAACTCTTACACTTTCAGACAGAAGGAAATCCTGTGTAGGATTGGAAAGTGCAGAGAGTTGTCACCAGGGAATAGGCTGTCTGTGTGTCTCCATGAAATAAAAGCTGTGCGGACCACAGACCCTGCAGTGGGCACTTCCTGCCCCATTTTCTACAGCAGTTCAAGATTGCTTTTCCTTTTTTCTTTTCTTTTCTTTTTTTTTTTTTAATACTGGAAGATATCAAATCTAGCGGTACTATCAATAGAAATGCGAGGAAGCTCAGGATTTACTTTGTATCAAACTTCAAAAATCTCATTAAGGACTTTTTTTGTTGATGCTACATATTTTACTTCAGCAAAAGTAAAACCTGGAAATGTTGCCATCACTTAGATCACATAGATGGATCTTTCTAGGCTAATAAGACATCTGATATTACTTGAAGTTGGGCTGGGTGCTTTTTTTCCAAATCTGTGTAGATTTCTAGCTTCTGTGAATGCATTTAGAGTAGTAGCACACCACAGCAAATGAAAGTGGCCAGCACTGATTGTTTTCTGGGCAAGCAAGGGGCATCTGATTGTTTGCTGATGTGATAGCGATGGCCGGTATTTACTAATGAATAGGAAAACACTTTCATTATCCAAATAAGTTAAAAAATCTTAAATTAATGATGTGTTTATGTGACAGATTTGTGGGAGGGATTTCAAATATAATCACCATCAATCTGACTGCAGCCAAAATAAATTTTATGAAAAGTAAAACAAACTGTTGCATAGACAAAGTAGGCCTTCGGGGGCTCATGCAATAATCTGTGTTTTCTTATTTAGCTGTGTATAATATTTCTGTTCATTTTTCATCAAGATAGAATCTCAGTGTATATAACATTGCTGTTAAAGCTTGGGTGAGTCAACATATGCCACTTATCATGAGTCAACATATGCCACTTATCACGGAGAGAAAAAAGAAATGAAAGAAGGAAATGCATATTTAATTTTTTTTTTTTTTTCTTCAAATAAACAAGCCACATCCAGGTAACCATGTCAGGCATGGAATGATTGCAAAGGTTAGCATTAAACATAAGAGCTTTAATTCCAAAATGGTGACTTTTCACAGAAATATGTCCACATTGAGGTGTACATTCTGAAAACCCAGATGCTGCTGTCACTATCAATAAAACTGTTACAAACTTCCAACTTTTGGTGAAGTTATTGCATATGCTCTTTCCTTTACTGAATGAAATGTCAAATATGATCAGATGTAAAAGGAAGGTTGGACCCTGCTTTCAGGAACATGTAAGCAGTGTTTGGACAGGAGCAAAGCAATTGGTAGCCCCATGTAGCCATGGTAAGTTTGGGCACTGGTGGATGCTGGGAATGCTTCTGTGGGCTGAGGTGGTGGTGGCTACTGATCAGAGCAGCTGGCTTCCAATAGACCTATTCCATTAACTAGTAAATTGGACAAGGAAAGCCCCACATTTCTTCTTGGTGTTACAGTAAAAATACTAGGATAATTTTTCATTGTTTTCTTGACATTGTTCTGCAAGTATGTTTTAACAACTCTTTTGCCTTTGAAAGAACTTTTGAGTTGAACTGTAGGCATGTCACAATCTTTCATTCACAAGTTCAAATGCACTACATACCGCTGCCAAAAAAATCTGCTTTTGTATCATTGTCCAGCTTCCCTTTTCTCATTTTTGGTTTCTAGTTTGTGCAATGGGAATATGTGGCTGTCATTCAAATAGATGAAAATCTTTGGCATTGAAAATATATGCAGTGGTGTCTGTTTCTTAAAGGAAATATGCCCCTTCCTACAATTGCTTGGTTTTTTGATCAGATAAAACCTATCTTGTGCTAACGTTTAAATAAAATACACTGCATTCTGACCCAACAATAACAAAATCAAATCCACTCAATGCAAAGTTTCATAAGCTCTTAAAATATATTCAGACAGAGTGATGATATTAATAGGGAGACAGATATCAGGTTTCAGCCGACAAAGCAAACCACACAGTGGAAAATGAGAAGTACTATGCTTACTGATTTCAGAATGAAATGGAAGAGAAAAGCCTCATCAGAAATTGTACCTATAGTCTAATGCCATACATTTATACAAGGACTTCTACTGAAATATCTCAAAGATGTTTCACAGAGAGAGACATTTTTATCTTATCTCCACATCTAGGTGGTTGAGGTAAAGAGGTTTAGCAATTTGGACTGAGATTTCAGAAAAAGCATTTTTCAAGGTATGTCTCAACTAAGACACCACAAGAAATTATGTAGTATCTCAATAGTTGCCAGTTTGTCGGGCCATGACATGATCTGCACCACAGGGGATGTATGATTCTTTATGGATCTCAGTAAAAAGAAGCATACAACTACAAATAATGTAATTAAATTGCTTTAAAGATTATAAAAACAGGAAGAAAAATGTAGGTAGAGGGTAAATTTAATGATTGTTCAGATGCTGGGAACCCTGCTTGCATGCAACATGTGATGGAGCCCAGGTTGACAGCCACAGCACCATCTGCAGAGAGGTTCAGTCTCCCTCCCGTAACACAGAGCCTTTTATTTAGTGTAACAAACAAAATTGTATTGCCTGTCTGATAGACAGGAGTGTTCTTTTTCTCCCTGTCCACAAGACCACTTACAATAGCTGGTAGTGAGGAGCTACATCCAGGAACATACTTGTTCAGGCTCTTCCAACATATTGTCTGACACTATCACATGTGTAGGACCGTACAGTGAGACTTCCAATAGAGAAGGAAAATTCCTGAACACATAACTGTTAAAAAGGCTTCCCACTAATACAGTGGGATTCAATTTTCTCTGCCTGATGATGATCAGCAGATGTTTTGTATACCCATCTTCATTTGTATGAGAATAACCAGGGTTTTATTAAATGAAGATCATCAGTATATGAGCAGAGAAACTCCTAACAGAAGGCAAACCAGTCTTTATTTCTGTGTTAAGTTTGAAAGTTTACATAGTAGTATGTATTGCAGACAACCAGAAATGCCTGTTTTCTATAGTCTCTTTTTTAGGATTATTAATAATTATTATATTATAAACTTACTTACCAAGGCATGAGTATTGGTACATTCACTATAATTGCATGTCCATTATACGTCTTGAGCTAGCTTGTGGAAACAGTGAAAAAAGAATCACAGACAGCTTAAATACTAAGGAATGTTTGATTAAGCTTGGATAGCGTAGACGACATTGGTACAAAGACTGAGCTGGTTTATGTACTAGTTAATTTATTAGTGAATTCTTTGTGCAAAAGCCAAAATATTTCTTAAAGTGTTTAAGCTCATTTAGCTCTTGGCTTCTGTGGGTAATAAAATGTTGTCCTCAGCTGTGTTACTGAACACCTAGAAAGAAGTTCTTCCTGGGAGTGCCTAGGATCCAATGAAGGTCATAAAACCTGTATGCCCAAATTTATCACAGAAATAGACTCTGAAACAAATTTCACTCTTGGCATTGTTGTGCACCTGTGACCCCATGAAGGAAGAAGTTAGAAAACTGTGTAGGCAAGTTGTCCTTGTGTCTTGAATTTTTTCTTTTAATGGGTTTAAGTGCTGCTGCTACTACTTAAATAGGAATTGAAACACAGGTTGTCTAAATACATTGGATTTGAAAAATTGATTGAATTTGGTTCATTGTCAAGGATTAAATAGCCGCATTGCTTGATATCGAACAACTGTGCACAGTTGAACCACTCATTTTCTTCTGAGCTATGACAGGTTGCACTGTATAATGCTATTTTGGTAATGCAGAGATTTGTTATTCGTGTACATACTCTTTTCTTCAATGCAGTAGAATACAGTAAGTACTGCTGATGTGTTGTGAATGCCACATCATCTCTGCCTCTAACCAGAACTATCTCTACGACACTGTGTGCTGCACCACAGACACAAAGCAATTGGTCTGACATGGTTAGGGCTGACATTCTGGATGAGAGATTTTTGTGCCCACAAATGGTTGATGTTCTCTGTCTTATCAGCTGCTAAGGAAAATACATTTACAGGTGTCTAAAGGCTCATCAGCCAATGATGATTATATGGGCTTCACCAGATTCACTGAATGGTCATTGCACACCTTAGCAAGTTGTTAGTAGCACAAAGTGTTCTGGACTGTTAATCTCTGGTTAACATAAAACAGTGTCCTTGCCACTTAAGGTTTCTTAAATTGTTAACATTTCAACACATGTACCAAGGAATAAGCAAACAGATGTGCCAACTTCTGAATCAGATCTCTTATTCTTCCACAAACTCTTTGTTGGTGAAAGGAATAAAAGAACTTTCTCCGGTACGTTAATTTCTTCAAGCAATGTTTCTTCAGCATCCTGTTTTTCTGTTTAACCATGGAGGAATTCCTCCATCTATTGGTACTACCTATGGTTCAGTTAACTTTGGAAAAGACTGTGTTCAGCACAAATGATGCTCTGGGGATACTGTGTTTAGGTGATCTCAGTGTTATGCTGAGATAATCACGTTCTTCCATAGTACTGATTCTGTCCCTACCAGAAGGGCTAGATATCTTCTGTTCTTTCCTCTTTGCCTGGCACTTAACTTACATGAGGTTTTATTCCTTACCTCCTCTCTACCTTGCTCACTCTGGGTAATTCTTCTTTTCTGCCATATTTACCATTATTTCTTTTTCTGGCTTACAGAACAGTGGGGTTTACGACTGTTTTACATATGCTGGCCAAAGCTTTGATACTGGTTGAGTAATATTTAATTTGGGTAATTTGTATGCTCTAAGGGTTTGTGAGAAAGTAATGATGCTTCAGTCTTTACAGATTACTCATACTAACTATAGCCCATGTCAATAAAATTCAAGAAAAGACAAGCTGGAATCTATGGAGATACAGTCTGCAATAAGTTTACAGCCGAGAAATAATGGTTTAAGAACTACAAGAACAGTGGCTTACTGTAAGTGAATTAAACAGACGTTAGAAGTTCAAACTCCAGGAAAACAAAAGTAACCACTACCCCATAAACCCTTTTTGATGGGAGCAATGGGAGCAAAGGCAACTCACTGTAACTCACCAATTTCCATTTCTGAAAATTTTGTATGTAGTACTTTGCCACACACACACACACACAAAATCAAAACAAAACAGGAAAAAAAAACCTAACTGGTATAGTGTATTTTAAAAATCTCTAGATATACAAATTCATTTCTTAACTACATAGTGGCAATAACAATCGGTGCATTCAACCTCCACTGCACGATATAAACTTTAGCTAATATTCCCTATTTCTATGCCTCTTTCACAGCTATCCTATGAATTAAAGACATATACCTTCTCAACTGAGTTTTTGTGTTGACAGGTACTAATACAGAGAAGTCATCCTTGGGAGATCCATCCAGTGGAAGACTCTGCCTGAAGGAAACAGTTAGTACTGTTCATCCTCAAGAAGGCACAAGACAGATGTAAGAAAATAGGAATGGGAAAACGCGTTAACTAACATCAACTAACAAGTTGAGGGAAGAACTTGGTTAATACTTCATTTTACTAAGGTGAGATACAGGTTAAACATTAGTGAGATTTTACATACATAGAGTAAATCACGTATTTTTAATCATGCCTACTAAATGAGAGGAAAGTGTAATGAGAGAAGCTTAAATTTGGATCAAAATAGAAAATGTGGTGAATAATACACTAATCAATATGAAATAATAATTTTAAAAACTATGTATCTTATTTTTCTATTACAATTTATGAGTTCTGTCTTTTATTTTTGCTATATATTTAAAGCCTACTGAAGAGTTAATTGGCAAAAATAATTTCATTTTATATCAGCTCAGTTGCTACTCTTCAGGCTTTTACAAGACCCAGCTTATTTTGTTGGAAATATTAGTAGTCATTTCATTCATGCTGTAAGAAAAAAGTTGCAGAACATTTGTTCGTAGGCATCATTTTTGATGTATAGTTCCAGATGTGAGTAAGGAAGCTGTATTGTATGTTCTGAGGTTTTCCTATTGAGCATTTCTGAAATTTTAGAAATGAGCACTGAGTAGGTCTAAAAGATTCAGTATGGGGTGCATGAGAGATGTTTTTGACACAATAGGGTCAGAAAAGTTAAAGACACGTTCTTTGCTGGCAATTTTGGCAGAAATACTAAAACACAATGTGGGAACTGCAAACCTTATGACATTCAGTAAAACGTGAAAGGCTTCAAGTCTGTAATATATGATTTGATGTCATGTATATGGGTTGGTAGCTTTTGCACAATATATAACAAATCTCACTTTTTGTCTGAAGTTTGAAAAGATTTTCCCAGTGTAAATAACTCATGATGGAAGTGCAATGTGAATTTAAAACCTCCTACTGTCCAAGTGTAAAAAATCTCATTCTGTGATGTTGCAAATAATTCCTTCTGTATTCTTAGTTATATGGCTCCATATAATGGGGTAAACCATTATGAGAAACAAACTTCTGGCATCAAAATGAGAGATTTATGAAGACTATTTCCCTACTACAAAAGTAGGGAATCAATTACCCAGCCATGTTACTTGAACGTGATGTTCAGTCACAGTTCCCCATTGCTGGATCTTTTATTTGGTGCTCTTGTGTGGGCTGCAATAAATATAACATGGTTAGACCTTTCTGCTTTTGCTAGTTGAGCTCCCCTGGTTTCCACTGTTGGAATGCAGGATTGTATCCTGAGAGGCAGCACCAATGTATTTCACAATTAGTTCAGAAAAAGGTCTGCTTTTCTTTGTAACAGTATTTATGTTGTACCCAACTGTGTTTGCTCTTAGGGGTGTGGGAAGCTGTGATATGGCGAGTCCATTGTATTTAAGACACCTGTTTGACCAGCATGGGGACTGTCAGCAGTAGAGAAGTAATCTAAACACGCAGAAAGGTGAAAGCACCTATAAGCAGCTCTACTGGATCTGGCCCAAGCTAGACCTGGCTCTGGAAGCAGACAGTGCAGGAAAGAGTGTAAGAATTAGGTAAACCCAGAGAAAATTCAGCTCTGATATCATTTTAAGAATGACGTACCAAAGCTCAATGTGAAACCTTGTCAGAAGAGCAGTGATAAAATGACTGGGGAGTCTAACCTATGTGTAGCAGCTAAGAGAATTGGCACTGTTCAACCTGAAAAACTATTGAATACTTATCATCTCTACTGATCTCTACTGTTATACTTATGTTACTAACTAAATGCTAGCTTTGACCATGACTATGATCTTTCATCCCTCCATCCTATTCCATGTATTTATCCATTTTCCTCCTCATCTGGTGTCTTAAAGCTCCAGCTCTTTATCTCCCTGCCGTCATCTCTAAGTAATGTGAGTCTTTGCCTTGTCTTTGTGAAGTCTGTCCCTTGTTCTCAGCTCTTCCTTTTTTCTTACAGGGAGCTGCTTGTAGATGTGCTGGGAACTTACGTGCCTGCTAATCTGGGTGTCATTGGTGCCTGCCATTTTTATGCACTGTCTTCTATTCTTCTTTCTGGCACTTTCACACTCTAGTATACCTCTGTTTTCTATCCTTCCAATCTTAGCTTACGTATTACAGGTCTTTCCACCACAGTCATTTAATATATTCCAACGTTCCTTCTGACCTGAAGTCCGCTTTCATAGTTTGCTGAAGTCTTTATCCATAATTTGCTCAAGCCTACATCCATATTCATCCTTGATGTATTTTGTTTCCCCCCTTCTATTATGTCAAATTGTTTTTTGAACATATTTATAGTGGTGTACTTTTGGTTTTTTTTCATCCACAACATTGCACAGTAATCAGTTTACTATAAATCCTTTGGGTGAAAAAAAATGTTTCTTTTCATTTGTTTTACAGCTGCTGCATAAGAGTTTGCTTTGGCAACATCAGGGTCTTATTTCAGGAGTAATAGCAAGTAATTAGCAAATATTAACCTTTCTATTTCAGTCACAATTTGAAGTCTTTATCTTCCATTAGTCATTTCTTTTCAAAGCTGAAGAATCAGAGTTCATTTCTCCTCTTTTCTAAATATCATTCCATACTCTTCCCTCTTCTTGTTTTTCTCTTTCTTCTGCTCTAAAGGTAAAGGTGTGCACAATACGCAAGATACAGGTGGGCCAAGGGATTGAGCCACAACTTGATATTGTGTCACTGCATTGTTCTCTGTTTATTTCTTAGTCATTCTAAAAATTCCATTTACTTATTTTGCCCATATTGAGCAACACTGTCTGATGGATGTATCCACAAAAACTCCAGAATCATTTCCTGTGTTGTGAGTAATCAACAGCCATAAATGTAGATTTTTTTTTCCGTCTTCATAGATTTGTTTGCGTTTATTCTTATTGAATTTTAGCTGGCATTTTTTTACATGCTTCTTTTGCAATTCTTTGCAATCTTGATGTGATGAATATTTTGCTGTCATCACCAAGCCTCATAACTCTATTACTTACTTCTGTAAATCAATCAGATAACACAGGTTCCAGCTCATTTAGTTTTTCAAATAATCTGAATAGATTTGTGCTGCATTGCTTTCATCTGCCAAAGGGACCTAGGCTGAACTCCCTTTAAACTACATGTGTGCAACTCTTTGCTAGCATTCCAAACAGGTTTCTACTGAGTTGCGTGATAAACAAGTCAGACTTCCTGATCAAGCTGAGATCCAAGCTGCTATTCTGCCTCCTGAAAAACAAACGAACAAAAAAAAAAAAAAAACACTCATGTCTTGCATCTTCCTTGGATTGTACTGACAGAGATTCAAACAGTATAAGTCATATAAACGACAGTTGTTTGAGAATTTCTTGTCTGAGTTTCTTTAGTACCTCAGTGAAAGTCACCTCCCCCTGACAATTTGTTTCTGTTTTAGTGATTTATTCTACAACTTTTTCTCCTGACATTTCAGTTTGAGACAGTTCTTCCAGCTCTCCCTTGAAAAGGAGGAATGCTCGATAAGTTTCTCATTAATGCATTAGAATCAAGTAGCTACTTTTCTATAACTGTCCTCTGCAAGTGCTCCAATTAGGCTGTGATCTTTTATCAGCTCTAGAAGCTCTCTGGCAGGCTTTCTGCTTGTGATGTTTTTTGAGGAAGATTTTTATTCTTTTTTTTTCTTCCTGTAGAAAGTTGTTTTTCACAGTCAGTTTTTTTATTCTAGTTTTATGTCTGACTCACTTTAGATTATACAGTTTTCTATTTTTCTTTATTGTAGATGATCACTTTTTGAATCACGCATTTTCATTTCTAATATTCCTTTGTACTCTGATGTTTATTCTGCCAACTTTTATTTTAGTTGCCTCAAAACCTCTTAACAGTTACATACAATTTGCTGAGTGTCTAGAATGCCATCTGTAGACATTTCTATACCATTTGTATGTAACTTTTTTCCCCTTTTCTAACCCACCAGTTAAGTTTTCCTGGGGTAGATTTTCAGTCTGGGCTTTTTTAACTATGGTAAGAAGATAGATTATGAATACATCATGATCACTATTTTCAAAAGTAGCATCTTGAGTCAGAATCTGTGCTAGGTTCAGAAATCAATCTATCAACAGTCTCCTTATTTTTGGAAGTTCTCTGGCAAGTTTCCTCAAGAATTGCAGCATCCAAAAGCATGGTTACTGCATGAAGTGACTTGCTCATCTATGTGTGATTTCTGTGTGTTTTCTACCTCTCAGGTTGCTATGATCACATTCAGCATGTCACCATCAACCTCTTGATGAGGTTGTCCCATTTTATTTTACCAAGCTTTGGAGATATCTTGCTGGTAGGGTTTGAACCTAAACATCCTAGGTCAGACTTCTAATATTTGTATGGAAAGAAGGAAATATTTACTAATACTGTGGTCTTGTCACCTGTTTTGTGTGCTGTTGAGATATCATTGTTTCCTATCAGAATTTAATTGACTCCTGACTTAGTTTGTGTTCTTTTCAAAGGTTAGCAACATTTTATAACTCTCCCAGAATAGGATGAGTCATTTCAATATATGCTCTTTCCACAGTCTCTCATTTTAAAGCTCCCCAGAAATCTTTCTAGCTTTAAATGCCTACTCTGTGATTTTGTTTGGTGTTGATGAAGATTTTCCTTTATAGGTCTGTTCCGAGGGATCCTGGGCTACTGATTAATGCTTTTCATTTTTAGTCCCTCTTTTCTGATCAGACAGAGAGAGACTAGTTAGCCAAAATGTTGTTTTATAAAACTTTTCAATAACTATGTACCAGTTGCTTAGGTCAGTGCATGTCTTCTGTTAAACAAATATATGCCTCAACTGTTAGGGTGGAAGTAGCTCTCTCCTGGAGTGGAGAAAGTTAAACCAGAGCTGGAGAAAAGACTATTAGCCTGAATTTTGCTTCTCACACAACAGGTTTGTTCAGAGATATCTCTGTTATGTCCACAGAAAAATGCATTCATTTATGTAATCACACCATAAATTCCTTATAAATTATGTGAATGAAGGCAGATATCTAAAATAAGCGTCACAGCTATCAGTGGTTCTGAGTACTCTCTGAGCTGGAAATAATTTAAGCCAAACAGTAGAAGATAGTAAGAAGACAGTAAAGTTGGGAAATACATTTTTCAGTAATGTATGTATATTTAACTCAAAGCTGATAGACAGAGCCTCTGTAGAACAAAAATTCACCTTTTAGAAAATTCCTGTGGGATTTGCTTCCCAAAACTGTTTTGCAGTTCTAAGTTGTAGGAAAAAATAATACTTCACGTGAGATCAAGGGCGTACATGTGATATGGTTCTTTAACAGAAAAGATTCAGAAAGATGTACTAAGCCTGAAAATTTTCAGACCTTTTGAAACGTTGATAATGAGACGAAAGACACTTTTCTGGCTGAAAATGAAACTTTGTATATTTTCATCACAGTGACTCTAGAGTTCAATAGAAATCTGTGAGCTCAGTATTTCACTGACTCTTCTAGAAGCTAATGAAGGCCAAATTAGACCAAGAATTGGGGTAGTATATGTCGTTATTCTAGGGCTCGTGTTCAGTGAATGACCAAAACCATCTGCAAAATATTTCTGAGGGGAATGAGCAACGTATCACTGAATATTGCACTGAAGGAGAAACTGAGAATTCATTTCCAGGCTCAACCTGGCTTGTTGCTTCCTTGTAATAAGAGACCATTTCTACATCAGCAGCTTATAAATAAAGTCTTCTCATTGAATGTGGAAAATATTGCACACACTGTGTAATGTATATTTTAAATAAAAAAGTCTCCCTTGTTGGATTGGCAGCTTGAGGCTGCTCCATTAGCTCAACAGCAGACCTTGTGGGCCCCTTGGCCTCATCCCACCAACTCTAGCTTAGCTAGGGAAGTTAATTTAGAATTTGGCATGGGCACAAATTTATTTAAGGCAATGTTTGTTAGGTTCTAGCTGGTGGATGGAAAATATTGTATTTGGTGCCCAAATTTTGACCTCCTGTGTAGAATTCCAGCTTAAACTTAGAACTAAGAGTAGGGGAAAATAAAAAAGTGTAGGCATAGATGTACTTCATGAGTGTTGGCAACAGTGGTTTCAGCCAGCTAAAATGCTCAGCAGCAGAACTCAAAAAGAAAAAAGCTTCATTCTAAAAGATTCAATGTGTCCCTGGTCCCTAAAATTCCTTATCAGCTAAGAAACTTCTAACAGAGTTTACTAAGTGAAAGAGATTAACAGAACAAGATTTTAGTGGATCTAAGTTGATAAAAAAATAATCTCTATTTCCCCTTTAGTCAGAATTTGCTGTCAGGTACTTTCAAGGACTTTTCTTTGAGCAAATGCAATTTTCTATTTCCTTTTATTAAGGAGAAATTCACTGCGTTTCTGCACTGCTAGTTCTGTCTACCCTTCAGCAGTTTTGCCCTAGCTCTTCACTTCGTAGATGACTAATATTGTCTCTCCTCATCTTTCTCACCCTATTCCTGCTTCCAGCTCTCATAAACACTGTCATTACCTTGGTTTCTGTGGCTCACATAGGCTTTAACCAGACTAACAGTGTTAAAGAACCACGATGCCATTGCTGGGGAAGCAAAGGAACTTGAATTATAAGCTTCTTTTATGAGAAAAGGAAACCTTTCTGAGAAAGAACAAATAAACTTGCCCTTTGTTTTGAAATTTCTTCTGCTTATTTTCAGTTCTATATTGTATTTTTTTCCATGTTGCTAATGTTTTCAGGTGTCATACTTATTTTTTATGGTTGTTATGACTTTAACATTCATCAAAACTGAAAAATTAAAATCGATTTGGTTTAGACATAGCAGTAGTATGAGTCATGTCAGTAAATTTGTTCAACCATTTACTGAAGTCTGGACTCTTATATTCATTTGCAATACGTACATACTTGAGAGGAATGTTGCTTAATGGCTGCCCTCACAAAGACATTCCTTTGTGCCCTTCTCCATTTGTAACTTATTCCTGCTACTGCCATGCACTTGCGACTTTCCTCCCCTCTATATTTGTCTTCTACAAAGACTTGATGCCTTAGCTCACATGGAAAGCTCCATTTGAGAGGAGGCAATGTGAGCAGTAACCAAGTTACCCTTTGTCCTCTTAAAGCAGGAAGCAGGTTGGAGAAAAATAAGGGTAACATTCTGGTTAGCAAGTCAGAAAAATGAACATATTGAAATTTTCTTGAAAGAAATGCAAGCTACTCTAGCTTTACTTATTTGCTACAAGAAGCCATAGGGATGAGAGTTATGGATGCCAAACTGGCACTATGTCTTGCATTATTCCAACATATGAGTCTTCTTTTCATAAACTAAGAACAACATAGGCTTAGAAATTATCTAACATAAAGGCACTAGCAGTGTGTTTCAATGTGAAATCAGTTATAGTTCTTTTCCTCCAAATAAGCACAAGATAACCTGAATATGTTTGAATATGAATATTTGTTTCTGAAGCATTTAAAGGTTGGTTATTGTTGCTACAAATGACTGTTTCTCAGATATACAGTCAAGATTTGACAGCATCAAAATAATTTTTGAATACTGATGGAATAGATGGAATAGTTATAGTTGTTTGGTAAGTTTATATCTGTATTTCATGAACCTTGCTCATTCACCCATACTTTTCTAGGATAACGACACACTGAATCCTTTTTTTCCTCAAAATCAGCTTTCATAATTATATGTAGAAAGAACTGTAAACTAAACACAAATCTGCTATAACAATGTACTATGATAGCCTTTATTTTACTGGTCAGTAAAGGAGAGGAAAACCTCTTCTCCTAATCTTGCCACTACATGTTCCCAAACTCTCTGCCGCAACTACATTTCTCCTTCCCAAATCACTGTAGTTTCTAAGTTGCTGACTGAATTTCTATCTGATGAAAAATCTGTTGAAATGTGGAGTAACTGAACTGATAAATGAGTGTCAACAATTTGACTAATCCTTGGTAGCAGAAAGTCCATATGAAGTGCTTGAACTTAAAGGCCGGTGCATAAAAAGACAGTTATACACATCATTACGTTAGCATTTTCTAATGGGACTATTATAATGTTATTGTGAATGCAAACAGAAGCTGCTAAATTCTAATGATAGTTATTACTTCTTTTAAGTGAAGTGTACCTATAAAGTTGTATTCACTGGTACTTCCATGGAATGTAGGTTTTGGGTGGTTTGAAGAACATCTGAGATGTAATTTACAAGTAGGCTTATATCATGAAAAATGAGAAACCTTGTGAATGTGTGTGAATTTAGTAAGCCACCTTGAACTCTTGTGCAACTGGAATACATTTGGTCACTCTGAAAGTAATGCCTCCTATTTATTTCCATGGAAACTGCAGCAGATACGAAGAGCATAATTGCACTCTTCAATAGAGCAAATTCACACTTACGAAACACTATTTTTCAGTGTATTCACTATCATTAGCTAAGTATTTTCACTTGCAATGAACAAGAACCTGCATGTCAAGCTCATAAAAATCTGCACCAACAGAGGTGACCTACTGTTTCATGGCTGTTGTGATGGTGTCGTTCTTAGGAAAATGTTGCCCATGCAGTCCATCTTTCATCGGTCCAAACAGATGGAAGTTGGGACAGTTCAGTGGGTGAGGTAGAACAGTGCAATTGGCAATGTGCTCCATGGTCTTCAAACTGGTGTGGGCCTGGTGTTATCGTGTTGCAAGAGAAAGGTTGTCTTCTTCTCTGGTCTGACTCCGGAAGTTCGAGCCTTCAGCTTAGTCAGCAGCGTGATGTAGCAGTCAGAGTTGATGCTTTGTCCAAACAAAGCATTCAAGGTAATCCAGAAGAATCACCTTTCTGTCCCAAAAAACAGAGCAGTTTATCTGCTGGAGGCTGAACTTTTTCTTTGATGAGGATTTCACATAGGCTGCCATTTTGACTCCAGCTTGGAATCACTGTCTGCAGCTGTAATGGAATATTGACGGGAAGGTTCAGCCCCTCCTGCCATATCACCATATCACCAACATCCACCTTTGATGTCATGGGCCAGCACAGTAGAAGAAGAGGTCTTACTTTACGAGCAACCTTCGTACATTAACTGAGGCAAATTATTTTATTGTAAAGTGTCTGTCACAAAGACAGCTTAGCTAAGCTTCTGAATATAAATAGTAAATATTAATAGCCTGACCTCAGGAGAATTCTCCTTATTTGTTTAAGCTATCATCTCAGAACTGGCGTTTGAAGAAGATGCCAATATAGTCTGATGCAAAGTAAAACAGCTGAGTTTTGCACACTGCTTCTCAAGTGACTGTTGGGATCCAATGTAACAGTGATAGCTGTAGCAAATACTTTTAAAAGCATCCCTGAGCAAGTCAAGAGACTTTTCAGTATGTGGTGCATGTAAAAAATCTTCTTTGGACAGGTTCAGTAGTATTCCTTGGCACACTGACGTTTTTATAAATGATGCCTTCTGCATTTAATATTTTTGTCGAAGCTGTTTGCATGTTAGTGTTTGAGATGGGCCAGCTTCAGAAGTTTTGGAATTCAAAATTCGGCTAAGTGTTTAAAAGTATAGAGCTTGTCCAAGGCTTATCCAACCTCTAAAATATGAAAACCCAGAGCTGAAACAAACTGATGGGAATAACATATTGCCCTCCAATGAAGCCAGTCTTGTAACCCCTTTTGTTTCTGTTCTATTTTATATTTTTTTTCCTTCCATATCTTCCTTTCTGTGGTGCTTCTGAGGTAATGAAAAAGACTTAGACCAAGTCTTTTTAGCTGTATATTTTCTAAGGACTGATCACTTCTACAAATCTCATAGACAACAAACCAGATCCTCTATACTCAAGTTTATATTCTCCCCTGGCCCATTTTATATCCGTTGCAGTATGTGATTTTTGTGCCATTCTGCATTTTCTTTTTTTCCTTTTAATGAATGTGTGATTGAAGTAATGCGTCTTACCCCTGGAGTGGAAAACCAATAAGGCTGGTGGCTCCCATGTTCAACATGACTTTTTTGTAACTCAGTAGAGGCTGGAAAGGAAATTGTGTCTCCTGTCCAAGCAAGTTTGCCCTTACCATAGGCAACTCTATCAGTCCACTGGGAGAAAACTAGGAAACAGCTTTCCACTCCCTGCTGTTATTTTTGTGTGGAAATATGAAAAAGAACAGGTTGAACAAAAAGAAAAACAAATCCTTATTTTCTCAGGCTTTCTAATTGGTTTGTTGTTGTTGTTGTTTTGCCCACAGTATTTTTCTCTTATAGATAAGGTGAAAATAATGCCTGAAGAATTTCCTTATTGCTCTCCTCTGGAGACACTTGTAAAAGAGCAAAAAATCAATACAGCCCTTTAGGGGCTCCAAATCATTAGCAACTGTTTCTCCGAATAAAGGACTGACACCAAGTAACTCAGAACAAGGCATTTAAAACCCAATACAGCAGTTTAGCAGCCTGAGTTGTAAGGAGGGCTGTGATGGTGCCACAGAGGCAAGCCTGTTCCTGCTGCTGTTCTTCCTGATCATAGTAAAAACTTCCATTACCCATTTCCCTTCTTGTACATCTGTGCTAGCTAACTCTTCCATTTTTCTCCTTAATAGTTTTCTTGGTGCTGTGGTGGCCTCCCTGCTCATACTGTTACCACTGTGGTAGGAGAGCTGCTACAAGGTGAATGTAGTCATGGCACCATTTTCCTCCTCTCTCCTCAGCTTCCCTTCACAGTTCTTGTTCTTCAGCTTGGGAACATTTTCCATAGCTCTTAAACTTCTTGTTTTATGGAAAGCTGACTTTTAGATTGCCCCAAAACTCATGCAAGTCCAGATTGCAGAAGGCTGAGCCACTTCACAAGCCATATAGGGTCAGCAAAGCAAGCAGAAATGGTCACTTTTCCATGAAACCGTGGGCATTGTGAGAAAAGAACACCCAACTAGAAACAACCACTGGGTCTGTTTTCTCTGCTGAAATGCTTTATTCTATGAGAGCATATTAAAATATAAAGACAAAATTTTAGTGAGTAAGTTCACATAGAACGAGTAAACAATCAGGAAAATCATTCTTCCACTTTTTTTTGCTTTCTCTCTCTGTCTGAGTGGTAGCCTTAAGCCTACATGAATTACCATGATGGGGAAGATTTTCCAAGCTCACTCTCATAGTCTAGTTTAGTGAATAGAATATGTGATTGCAAAAGAGAAAAAATAAAAGGAAAAAAAGCATATTGCCATCAGGCAGACTAAGGAGTGGACGCACATCAACTAATCCATGGTCATCCACAAATAATACCATATTTTAAAAAGGCTACTTTACTAAAATATTCATGACAGAAATGTGGGCACCCATAATAACTGTTGTATGCTGCCAAAAGAATGCATATTCTTAAAAAAAATATGGCAAGTAATATGGAATTTGTGGCCATTTATCTTATAAACCTGTTTCCTGTTTTAGACTCTGTGGGTCAGAAATTTACTGCTGTAAATTGCACAGATCCATTGACTTCTAATTTATAGTAACTTAAAACAGAGTCTAGAATGTGTCTAAACAGATCTTGAAAATCTTAATTCCTTATGTATCGTCTTTTTCTATACAGAACAACTACAAAAACTGTATCTGAAATAGAGGTATGGAAATTACCAATCATAAAGGGCATGTGACTTACATAAGCTGCATTTTCTCCTTCTTACACATGTATGTATGCCCTGCAAAGTCTGTTTTAAAAGGAGCTGTTCTCCTTCCTTTTCCTTCCTTCTTCCTTCTTCCTTCTTCCTTCTTCCTTCTTCCTTCTTCC